>JACCIC010000373.1:0-121722 GCA_018907035.1 Sycobia sp. Sy_11
TGAGATATTTCGGAAAGTTTGGGCGATCGAGATCTGAGCCAATGGCTTTTCCGTCATTCGTGGGACCTGGCCGCGGCAAAAACTGACGAATCGAAGGAATAAAATATGAGGACGCGCAAAAGGGCGCGCAAAACGCATCATCGAAGCTGAATAACAATCGTAACGATCCGCGTTAGGATCGGCCGTAGTGTAGAGAGGAGCGGATCGAGATGACTCGGCTCGTATCTCAATTACATACACTTGGGGAAACGACGAAAAAGCGCGGGATTGGTATGGGCGGGGTTGGGGGGGGGGAGGAGGATCAAGAGAGCAAGGAACGGGCATAATACACACGGCGTCAATCAAGCACCGGCTTCCGTCGTCCGAGATTAAGGCTAAGCCCATTATAAGCTCTCGTAAGAAAAATCCGCACGTGTATGTATATAGTAATAGTGGATCAGGCTTGAGCTCGGACGAACGTTTGATTATGGAACGTGCAGGATGTATTAGGAGAGCTCAGTCGATCCGCGCACGCTCGCGTACTTTGTACATATGTATATGTGTGTATATATATATATACTATCTATTTACATATATATATATATATATTATAGATATAATCACGTATCGTAATCAATTGAACACGATTCGGATGTTGGGAAGACGGCTGGGGGCAAGATGGCGGGGGGCGAGTCCCCCGAGATTTTTTCTTCTTCGGAGGTTAATATACAAGGGGGAACGACAATTAGAGATTAAACGGCTTACCCAAGTCGAGAGTCCTATAATGCTCTTATCCCCGGATATCAGTGGTATTAATCTGCTCGTGTCAGTACGTACAGGGGAGGGGGGTGTCGCGACGCGTTCATCGAAGTTCGCGAGAAGTCAATTCGCTTCACGTGGGTCGCAGTGAAACTTGTCACTCGACGCCTTATCGATGTATAAACGTACGACTGCCGAGTATAACGTAGGATTTTAAAGCTCCGCCCGCGAGTATTGGGCTAAACATTCGTATCACCGCATCTCTATTCCGCTGATTCGCCACGCGAAAAATCGTAACGTATAACGGCTGGTGTTCGACGTTCTCCCCCCCCCCCCCCGCCCACCGCCGAGGATCCACAAAATGGATCGGGCGACAACGTTTCGCCGTCGATCTGCTGGGACCCGCCGCCTCCACCCGCCCCGCGTACGCCGACGACATTAATCAGCTCGCGGCGCGAAACAAATGGGGCCGATTCATCGGCGAACGAGTGGCCGTCCCTAAGTGTACTGGGCGCCCCTCGAGCCGCGAATCTAATTGGCCGGTGCAGTGGATGGACGGGAAGGACGAGGGTGACGGAGCGTTGCTTCGAATTCCCGTATTAGATCGGGTGCCGGGACGCGACGTTATATGCGCGTTTGTTGAAGTTCGAAATTGCAGCTTATATATATATATATATATATATATAGATATATATATATATATATATATATAGTGGTGTGTGTACACACAACCACACGCCGCTCGCCCGTTGGATTTTTATACCGATTTGATATTCTCTGGATTGATAAATAATTACGAATGCTTTTTGTCTGTTGTCGTAGTAAAAGATTGATTATGAGTATATTGTATTTGCTTTACAAAAAAAAAAAAAATAAAAAAAAAAAAAAAAACTGTACATTTATCAAGTATATGATGCACTTTTAAACGACCGTTCAAAGCGATTTAGTGAAGAGAACGTGCGTCATTATTACTGATAAATATGTATATAGTTGGCATTAGATTAAAAAAAAAATTAAGCAATTAAAAATAAAAACAAAAAAGTTCGTATCGAGCGATATCGTATCGCGAAATGCACATTGTTTTTATTAACTTCTTGGCATACCCAATATGTTAATTAATACGTAGGATAAGTATTAATCATTATTTGCGACGATCGGAGAGAACGATTTATTTTCAATTTTTTTCTGTCATATTGTAATTATAATTATATGTATAATGTTCATAGAAAACGACAGATTAAGCATTATAAAATATTAGTTTAAGTACCTCGTAATGGAAAATGAGCTTAGCCAACTAAAAATCATTTAACATTATTTCTTTATAGTTTAGGTACGAATCCTAATAAAACGTGTAAGAAAAAATTTTAATTCATTTGGGAATAATTATTGAAAATTGAAATTGACTGCAAATCTGTCCCTGAACAAACCAGTACTTAGCTTTTCAAAGTAAATATTCAAGAAAATAGCTGTACTACTTCAGGGGAAAAAGTACGATTTGATTTTAGAACTGATAAGACACTAGAAGTTTGGTTTATCCTAAAAAAATTACTAAGACTATCGTATAGCTAAAGAAGGCAGCTTTCCGTTGTCCATCGTAACTTAAAACACTGTTTAAACAACTGCATATATATAAATATATATATATATATATATATATATATTTTTTTTTTTCGGCACAAAAACTTTACAGACAATCCGTATCCCCTTGATATTCTCTCCCTGCGTCGGGAAGTTTTCACGCGTCGGGTGGGATCGGGGCCGTTGGAAAGTTTTGCAAGTTCCGGGCCCGGAGATGCGACTTCTATATAAAGCTCGAGAAAGAGTTCCTATCGCAGCGGGCAGGGTGTGGGAGGGGGGGGGAGGAAACTTTCGTGAATAAGTCGGAAACAAAGATGCGCGCGCGTGCGCGCTTTTAACCCGTGAACATATATATACACACACATATATATATATATATGTATGTATGTATGTATGTATGTATATATATGTATGTATGTATATGTATGTATATATGTATGTATACATACATAGATAGACATGTAGACCCCGAAATTCGTGATCGGAAATATTCGGGAGTGAGTGGTCCGGAGCTTTTTTCCTCTCTTCTGTCTTTTTGTTTTCTCAATCGAGAAGTGGAAAGAGCCAATGTTGACTCTTTTGGATTAGTGTGTGCAGGAGGGTTGTTCTTTTTTTTTTTTTCATTCTTCTCTCGATCCTTGAATTCGCGAAGGAGCGCAGACGCGTGCGTGTTCGTGTTTTTTTTTTTTTTTTTTTTTTGTTCGTCGAATCCGGGGGATCTTGTTTAAATATTAGCTTTGCCGATGTTAAAATGTGGCGCTTGCAAATAGAGCTTATGAAGCTCTCCTTCTCCGTCTCCCTCGGCTTTTAGCTGATGCGCGAACGACAGCATTTAGTTTTTAAGATATTTTCGGAATATGTGAAATTTAACGAAGCGCTTCAGACCCGGTCGGTTATCACAGCGACAGAGATAATCCACAATGTCGTATACGCCACTTAAGGATTAATCAATGGCAGCTTGAGTGCGTCCCATTTCGTCCCCCTACCCTCCGGCGAAAGCAGTCTTAAAAGCAGTCAGAAAATTTTAGGCGGGTGCCCCCTTTTTTTTCCACAAAATGCCACGATTCCATCCAAGTTTTCCATCAATTTCACGAGACCGAAATGACGTGCCATTCGTTGCGACAAATTGTCGTTAACGATTATTCTATGGTTCGCGATACCGTCGAAATACAGCTGTCATTGTCAATCACCTCCCAAGTTTAGTTAAGTTCGAAGATATTTATCAGAAGCTCCTTTAAGTTTCATTGAATATGAAAAAAAAGGATTCGATTTTTTATTCCGCACCGCTGCTGTTCTCATCAAGCTCATCCTTGGCCTCGCGCGGAATTTCTGACTCGCTTGAAATTTTCCAGCTTAATTCTCATTTTCAAGTTTGAAAAGTTCTCCGTCAACATTTGCATACTAATATTAACTGAACATATACGTCCAAAGAGAAATGGCAGCCGTTCAAAAAAAGCCTAAAAAACAAAAAAAATTGCAGAAAATCTACTTTTCGTTTGTCTATCGAGGGAGATAGGTCGTTTTTTTTTTATTTTTTTTTTTTCTTCATCTCTTCGACATTTCAGTTTGTACAAAATTGGTAAGTTCTTTTGATTTCTGAGGCAAAACCGATGCGCGCGCGGTCAAAATAAAAGTCAATTATCAATATTGATTTTACGAGATGAAAAATCTAGCATACGATTGGGAACGAAGAATTTCATTGAACTCGACGGGGCCGCATATGAAAGGAGAACTCCGATGGGTCGTCTGAAATTCACAAGCATCGTATCCAAATGCGTTCTGCATGCATCTACGTGGATGTCGATTTTTGAATTGCTGAAAATTGCAGCGGCAACAACAACAAGAACAACGGACATCAAAACAACCCGCCAAATCGCGCCCTTTAACCGCAGTTTTCTTCAATCCTTGAATTTTTAACGCGACGGCCTCTCCCTCTCGTCTATCCTCGCGCGATATTCGCCCCCCTCCTCCCCCCCCCATGGTTCCGTAAACGGCCGATCGTTTAGCGTCGGAAAAATTCGATTAGTCCGCGCGCTCCTCGTTGCCACTGCATGGGCTGGCGAGATAAGCGTTGCCCGATCTCGACGCCGCGCGCACCGTGCCGCTCCGTAGCATTGGCCAAAACATAGGGGGTCGGCTCGGCGCGACTACGACGTGAAGTTCGGAGGCCCGTAGTCGTCGCGGAACGAGTACGCGCGTGCTACGGTCGCACAAGCAATACGTACATTGTTATAATAATAATAATAATTATTATTATTATATTTAGTATTAGTATTAGTATTATGATATAAGTCGTTATGGTTGACGTGACTATCGTAGTCTTATATAGATAGATATATATATATATATATATATTATCTTATGCTGCGGTGAGCAGTTTTGTTCTTACCCGCGGGGGAGCCGGGCAATATTGGCGCTGGTTGAAAACAATTACGTATATTATTCTCCTCTGTATAGCGAATATAATTATAGTATACCTATATATATATATATATATATATATATATGATTATATATATATATATAAGTATGCTCCTCTATAGAATACTTTAAATATTGACCAACACTGATCGATTGAGGGCTGTAATGATACAACACACCACTCGGCGCGCTCGCGGCCCGATGCAAATAGCCGATTCGTGTTTCGTAGGCCTGTAAAAGTTCTATTTCCATTAGTTTGTAATCGTATGTGTATATATATGTATAGACTAAAAAGATTGTTTTAGAACTGTAGAGAAGGAGAGAGAGAGAGAAGCGAAGGTTATCTCGCTGGAGCAAGCCGAAGCTTACATTGTTCGTGCCGTATAGAGTAATAAAAAACTTTTTAAAATTTTTTTTTTATGTTTTGCTTTTATTTAGCACGTATAAAAGCTCTTATTGAAAGAAGACAACCCGTCTAGAAGAAAAATAAATCTTAGACTTTATCTGGAAGTTTTCTCGCGTCTAATTTTTTTTCACACGAAGGGGACAGAACGCCGAAAAGATGGAAACAATAATAATTTTGCGATCGCATCGAAATTCTCCATCTTTTAGCGACGAAAAACGAATTATTACATAAATTAGACACTTGCCCTGATAAAAAAAATCGTGTTTTTTTCTGTCTTCTTGTAAAAAAAACTCTGTTTCCTGTATTCACAGTCGGCCGCGCTTATCGCATCGTTAATTAAAACAAATTCAAATAGTTTGTTAATGCTCCGTCACGCGGCGCAGTCTCGTGTTATTATTTTTCTACGCCATTAATCAAAACGCGTATACGTTGAAAAACTGCGTCGAAGATAATGATAATTCAACACTCCATACTTCTAATATGTTTAGATATATATATATAGTATATATATATATATATATATGTAGTATGTATGTATGTATATTTACACTTATATTGTATTATTTATACCCGCACCTGATTAATGTATTTGTTTTTCTGTTTCAGGTGAGTTGTTGCAGATATGTTATCGCTCTATCCTTATACTATAAGTCAAGGACACGTGAGTTTAATAAACTGTAAGAATTTGCCCGCTTTATACGAGGCTTCACATGTGTATGTCTATATGTATATGCACACGCACACTTGTAGAAAGCCCCGTTCGAGTAAAACGGAATACGAGAATTTTTATTTTTTATTTTTTTAAATAAAGATCTCATTCCGTCTATTTTATAAGTTTTTATGCAAATAATTCACGCTCTGAACGTGTAAAGTGTAATTATGAAAAAAAAAGCGTTAATGAAAGAGCAAAGCTAGTTCATGAAAATGAGCTTGTAAGAAATCTCGTTTAAATTTGTTGCGCCCGCGGGTATATTATATAGGTATTTATCTGAACTCCTAATTACATTATAATAAAAATTATAAAAATTGTCTTGATTATAGTACTCGAGGAGTCTTTTCACAGAAAAAGCTCCAGTCGAATATACATTGAAGAGTTAATGCTAAAGTCTCCCACTTAATGGCACGGTTTCGAGGCTCATGTATACGAAAATTTTTAAGCGTGTATCATGTAAATACGTGTACGGAGAAATCATTATTGCTCTTATTGTGAAAGTATTGCGAAGTAATAAAAAATGACGCCTTCCCAGCCCGGATAACTTATCCATATTAATTCGATGAGAATGTGAATCATTAAAATCAAATTCGCAGTTGCGTGCTCTCGTCGTGCTGCTTTGGTATAGAACTTAGACTACTGACCAAAGCTCCATCTGGCGAACCCTTAACTCCTCGATATATAGGAGGGACCGCTAAGGAGCTTCCAATAGTCTCGGCGGAAGAGTGATTTTTTCGCTAATCTGCATATGTTTGTGTTTTATTTTCAGTAGTGCACTTTCAAGCCCTATATATTATATATATATATATATATATATATATATATATATATAGATAACATTTATATAACAATCATACTATTTTGATAAAATAGGATATGCCGGGTGTAAGTCGAGAACTTTAAGTTGAGTATCACTGCGACTCTGGTGAACGTACTTAACAATTGCAATCCTCACTCCCACTATATAATCCCTATCCGATGCCACGCTATCGGAAGAATCTTATCTGATATATATTATATATATATATATATATATATATATACTATACATGTGTGTAGGTCGCGGTCGCACCGTAATCGTGTCTTTCAGCAGATCGAGAAATCAACAGTCGCGGGTCTTCGCTCGTCTGGGCTATGTTTGTATGTATGCGCATGTTTATATATGTATATATATATATATATATATATATCTATATATATATATATATATATACATTCTAGAGGGAGTCGAGAGCTGCCCCACGTCTACTTTACTTTCCTATTCTCTTCCCCCGCACCTCCCGTCTCCCCACGTCACAAATCGTCCGTCTCCCATTGCCCGTCTCCTATCCTTCTCTCAGTTACGCCGTGCATTATTACAATGGGGGTCCAATTGGCTTTCCGCCTTAGACGCTAAGCCTCTCTGCACCGCGATGCTTCTTTTTCGTTCGTGCACACAATGTTTTCTTGATCTGTCTAATATATATATATATATATATATATGTATGTATGTATAAATAAATGACTAAAATAAATAACTAAATAAATAAATAAATAAATCAATAAATAATAAATATACTTCATATATAATATATATATATTATATATTATATATCTATATATAATATATATATCAAATAGGTTTCTCCAGGTTTGCACGAATATCGTGTTGCATGTACACTTATATAGTACAACGGCAGTGTAAAACAATACATAAATTACCGTCATATATATATATATATATATATATATATATATATATATAGAAAACAACTTACTAGGCGCATGAGCTCGCGTTGTCTAACTGTCACCCGAGATATTCGGAATTTTGCGCAAGACTTTTATGATCTGCAAAAATTTGCGTGAGGTATTTTTCCCGTGATATATGCATAGTCTGAGTACCCGACAATTCATTGTGGAAATAAATAACTATATATAACTTATATCAAATCGGTTGCAACGAACTCGGTTTTTAGCTTGAAGTATATAACAGACTGAAAATAGGGAAATAAATAAGAAGAAATAATCCTGCAGGGCGATGAAAATTTATAAAATCAGCACAAATCATATTTTGTTGATGATTTCATTATTGGCGCATCTCCGAGTGCCTCATTTGCTTGTCAAAATTTTTTTAAATGATTGTATTATTTATTATAAATATATACATACAGTTATGTAAACGCTGAGATTTAAATCGTTAGATATTGGAACAGAATTTTTCGAAAATTGAATAACGATTATTTAAGTCCATGATCATTTTGATTCCATTATTATAAAGATTCTTTTTCATTGTACGTATATTTATATAACATTGCAAACAGTCTAGTCTTATACAATTATAGTACTTCGATTTTTCTTTGCCGTTACGGTTCTAGTCGTAAGAAGATTGTATTTCGCAACGATTCGTGCTTCAAACTCGCATATAAAGAAGTAAAAAAAAAACTGTCGATAAATCATTTACTATACGATTCTACTTGACGAAAATTAAAAGGAACCTCGGCTCGATCGAAGCTTTAAATGCTTCTTAACGTACGCATAACTCGGAAGCCGAATGACGAATCGAGGTATCGCTTCGAGGGAGTCTCGTACGAATAAATCCGATTGATAAGGTGTTGTTTTGTTTTTCTTTTCTTTTTTTTTTTTGTCGCGTGTTTTCTTCTATCGAGAGGGTATTAGGGTATTGATTTCCCACGAGAAGAGCCGCAATGATCAATGGCCGGGTCAATTTTCGCAAGAGAGCGACGTACGATAAATCCGTGAATTTTCCATCGGCCCCCTCTGGTTGGCTGGCCGCGAACCTCTCCCTCTCCGTCTCTCACACAGCGCGTACACCCGCTCTCGGCCGCGACAATCCAGCGGGTCGATAACTGATCGGCGGCTGGCCAAGGTAAAAAACAAGAAAAAAAAAAAAACAAATAACAAAAAAAAAAACAAGAAAAAAACAAGAAAGAACTAAAAGCAAGCAAGAATAAAGAGGAACCATTACGAGGACTTTCGAAACGATCGGAAATAAGGTAGACAGCAGCGCACCGGGCGAGAGGTCGGGAGAGGGAGGAGCGATGCACGATTTTCCTTCGCGGAAATTCGATAAGTCTCGTCGTAAAGCGAGCTCGGGAAATGTCTCCCGTCCGTCCTCTGTCAGTCACCCTGTCTATATAACGACGCATTATACCGGCGCATAATATTGGACTTCCAGATGAAAGAGCCGGCATAAAAGAGGATGGAGGTGGTGGGTGGGGGGGGCGGGGAGGGAGAGGGGGGGGGATAAATAAAAATGAAACCAGAAGGAGGAGATGACATGTAATATAGGCAAGAGAGGACGCTCGTGTACATATATACATATATAGATATAAACGCTGACGAAAACACATTGGACGCGTCGGTGTGACGTCGGCGGAGCTACTGCGCCCGGCGTGACGTTTACACGCATCATTTTACTTATACGTAATAATAATCTGGAATATTGGGAAAAACGAGGAGGTGCGTCACGGTGACAATGGGCCGATGCACGTGCGTGCATATATATATATATATATATATATATATATATAATATATAACATATGGGTAAATAATACTGCTCCACGCGTTGAAAAACGCTCGAAATACCTACGCGTGAAGGGCGGGGGAGAGGGGGGGGGATCGAATCGATGACTAGCTCGGAGAAGATTCTTAATAAAAATGAACATTTAATTACGACGAGGTAGTCGTACTGTGTCAATTGACGAAGTTTCGATGTACTGAGCATTCGTAATTCTCTTCCGTACTAAATGCAACGATTATACAATTGCTCGACTTGGAATTATTTCACACGTCCCGATCGTTCCCCGAAGGTTCTTGATCAATATGCAATTACCGCTAACTTGGAATTCAATCGTTTGAGAATGATAGGGTTCGTTAAAAATTAGAAAATGCAAGCTTGAAACGTGTATTTTAATGGGGATAATGGAGACCCGAAGCCGAGGTACGCTACACATTCCACGATATTGTTCTTATAACGAGAACCTATTTTAATGCTAGACGCGGCCTTGTCTTACGACAGGATGGGGTATTCGAAATATTCGATTCTTAAAAACTTCTCATAACACACACACACACACACACACACACACAACACACACACACACACACACACCACACACACACACACACACACACACACACACACACACACACACACTACACACACACACACACACAACACACACACACACACACATGTATATATACATATTCTCGCCCTCTCTCTTTGGTAAATCACGCTACGCGGCAAAACGTCAAATTGAAATATTATGCTAACAACGGGCAGGGCATGGCCACTGTTCCGGGGGAATCTACGCTTGAATTTTCAAACTTTCTCTTCGACTTATATATATATATATATATATATATATATATATATTGTTGGCATCTGTAACTACTTCTACACTGCAAAACTTGCTACCAAAGTTCTCCCCCTCGGCCCCGCCCCACCCACCCCGCTCTATTCCTTTTTAAATTTCTCAGCTCATCTCTTTTTATCCCGCCTCTCGCTCCCAGCCGTGTGCAATGCTCGCAAAAGTTCTTTCCCTCCCCCTCCCCCCCTCCACCCGCGTCAGGTCTAGAGAGAGGGGGGGGGGGATGCCGTGCTTGTCGAGGAGAACGCGTGCTTATCTCGCGCGGCGTACGAGGCCTTAAAAAAAAAAAAAAAACCGAGTCGCGACTGTCGGACATTTTGCGGGCTTTGGATTTCTAATTCGCGAGCGTTGGCGAGGTGCCGCCGCGTGCGCGGGTAGAAATCTCCCGTGCCTCGCGGGACTCGCGATGCACGCTCAACGGCCTATGTTATTAAATCGCTCGACGCCGACGAACGAAGTGCGATTTTATTTCTTCAATGGATCGATCGCGCGAAATTCGTCGCGCATCCTCAATAGATCGTCGCGCCACGATGAATCTAGTTTTTTTTTTTTTTGTTGCATTTCGCGAATAATCCCGCCGTTGGAAGCTCGTACGTAAAAAATGCTGGAAGAGAAAGTGGGACGGGTTAGGGGGTGAGGGGGGGGGGAACAGATGACGTTTTTCATTAATATTCAGCGAGTCGAAGGGGGGCTGGGGTGACATTCGACATCCTCGGCGTCTCGATCAATCAAGTGGGGATGAGAAGGTCCAAGAGAGACTTTTTTATCCAATGCTTCGCAGTCGTATCTACGTTCTTTTGGCTTTTTTTTCATCTACCTAAGTTATAGCATGGATAAGAATGTAGGGGTTATGAAACATTCCCAGTATAATTGTCGGACTGAATTTACTGCAGAATTGGCAATATCGCTTTAACAGGGGGGGGGGGGAGGTACGTTGGCAGATTTTCTGTAAAGCAAACTAGTTGGATTCGTTGGTGAAAATCGAGCGACGAAGTAAAATGCGCTTGTCAAGATGGATAAACGAATCATTGTATTTCAGACGAATGACTAATAACAATTTGCCACGACAAGTTTTGCACAATTGCATTATTACGTTTTCGACCGATTAAATGATCGATCGATTTCTCATTTCGACGTTGCGGAATAAATTTTTGGCCTATACTTAATGGTACTTACTGTCTCTTTGGCGCATTTCACATTTGCCTCTTGGTTTTGTAGAAGGCAATTTGACGTTTCGAGGCCGTTACCTCGTGCATTTCGTCAATTATTCCATACTGCGATTCCGAGAAGATCAATGCCGCGCGATGGCACATTTTATAGTTTAAAACTTCTTAAAACTCAAAGATCTTTTATGAGAGCTCTATATTATCGAGTTTTTATTTTTCCTCTACTAACATTTATCATATACATAATGTACCTTAAAAATAGAGTTACGGAACACAGGCCGTTTTCAAAATGAACGCCCTCCCCCCCCTGCCCTCGTAGGAAATTTAAACAACAATACGAATTTTCATTGTTTTTCACTTTTCATGCAAAAACAAAAGACCGATTTCGTAATACATTTCTAAAGTCGTCGAATTTTTCACATATCAAAAGCCGTTTTTTTTGGTAAGCAAGAATTATCATGTTCCATTTGACTTTAGATGGATTGATGTGTAAGCATTAGTTTGTATGCAGTTGTCGTTCGTACGACTTTATACGAAAAACTAACAACGGCCTTTGGAAATGTTCAAGTTTTCATCGCAAGAAACTCGCCTCGCGCGCGTCTCAATTCCTGTTTCAATTGGTGAACGTGTATCTTTACGAAATTGTACTAACTAAATTTTCAACAACAACAATAACAACAACAACAACAACAACATCAGCAACATCAACATTAACAAAACGGAACCTGTGAATTATACCTAGATTACCTCTCTTCTGTTTACCAGACTTTCAGGTATAACAAGATTGATAAAGAAAGACATTTACACACGGCTAGTTTCTGGAAGAAATTAGCCGTGAAATACCAATTTCTACTTATATACATACAGGAAAACTTGTCGATTTTGTCCTTTCTCCTCCGTTAAGGTTCCAATTTAAAAGTTCCCAGCTCTATCTTCGACGCATTCTATAATGGACGATAATACTCTCGTCATTTATCGGATGGACGAAAGGAATGTACAAAAAAAAAAAAAAAAAAAAAACAAAGACAAAAAAACTTGAAACAATACCACGACAAACCACTTATATACGGATTCTTAAAAGGTGCAAGATAATTACTTAATTATTTCTTTGTTTTTGTTGTGGTTTTTTTTTCCTTTTTCAATCGCCAATGGCAAAAACGATACCCCTTCGGTTCATTAAGGTCCGTCGGAAGCTAAGCTATATTTCTCCAGCACCACACACACACACACACACACACACACACACACACACACACACACACACACACACACACACACACACACACACACATTAGAGATGCTCGTCCGCGAGGTATTTCCTTTACGATTTTTCTCTTTCGGTATTATGTCGGTGAGGCTCAAAATGTACGGAAAAACGACGAAACCGAAGAAAAGGAAGAAGAGAAGGAGGAGGACAAGGAGGAGGAGAAAGGGTCACACCGATGTATTTCTATATAACAAATAAGCACGGGATGCCGAGATTGCCCGATCTCACGTGGATCATCCCATTATCTATGCGCTCTCTCTTCTCTCTCCTTCTCTCTCCCACCCCACCCTTTCCAGAGCGCCGGCCAACTGTTGATCATCGCCTAATTTTTATACATATATAAATCGAACGGCGTATTAATATTCCCCTCGCGCGATGTATTAGCCGCGCGGGAATCGTTCGCGCAACGCCCACGTCAATGATGCGCATACGCTCGGTACGCGCGGACGTTTCAATTCGCTAATTATCGCCGTTAAAGCGCATCGTACGGGCGAATCGGGACACGAAAACGAAGGTGGGCTCGAAATTTCGCCGGGGACGCTGTGGGCTTTTCGCCCCGGCCTCCAATTGCATTGCGACTCGCGCGCGCGCGCGCGTTTAACCGCATTCTATTAACTATATTAACCAATTACTTATGTATTAACCAGATTTGGTCAAATACCGCATGGCTTTACGGATAAAATGAATGGAAACTAATTTATGAAAATACATTGTTAACGATTTTAGGTTTATTTACTTATATATGTATGTCGATGAGCTTTATTTGTATTGCCCATATATGCTTGTACATTTAGGAATTTCATACTGGGGAATGAAGAAAATTTTGAACGGCCGTTTTATTCCGCGAACCAGTTGTTCCGATTAAAATTCGAAAAATTTCCTACGAAGAATAAGCTGACATTTGCAAAATTTGCAAGTTTTTTCCATAGAAATACGCCTACACATGCTAAATTGCCGGTCGAATGGAAAAACTTTATGTTAATTTCGGTCTAAATCGATGTATCTTCCCCTTTATTCTCACTCGCTTTCTTCGCCTTTGCCTCTGATGTTCGACACGCTTTCGGTTTGCGCCATCTCGTTTCGCGCTCTCTCTCCCTCTCTCTCTCTCTCTCTCTCTCCACTTCTCACTGCAATTTTTGACATTATCACACATCGATGTATCTCCATGATATGCACTTCCTTGCGCTCATCCCCATTCCGATGTACGAACGGAATGACAAACGGATTCTACAAACAAAAGACACCAATGTTTACGTTTCACTGAAACGTCATTTTCTCTTTATGGACATTTACAGAATGCTCGGTTAAACTTTCGAGGAACTGCGGACCAATTCTAAACGTATTCGTAGAAACAGGTGTTACTACTTATTAGAGGGTAAACTAAACGTCTCCTTAATTAATTTTGCATAATACAAGCGAACTTTGCACACGTTTCAGTAATAAATTTACATCGGAGATGCATCGTAATATATATATATATATATATATATATATATATATATATATACACATGTATAATTATTAACATTCAAAATGCGAGAACATAATCAATCATGGCGTAAGCACTGGATGAGCCGTGCCGCTCTCGAGTCTGTGCGCGTACATGCTATGTATATAAATGGCACACGCATACACACGCACGTGGGGGCATTCACGGTCGGCACGACTGGCTTTTTAAACGACGACGTTGGGACGGCGCGAGACCTAATAATTTCAGTTATAAATTACGGAAATTACGAGCGCTTAGAGACCATCCTTGCATCCCTTATCAGAGCGCGCGGTGGGGGGGGGTGGGGGTTGTAAGTGCAGCCGTCGGGGCTTAAAACGAGACGCATTGTTTATGTATGGCGTTTAAGTAGCCGAGCTATCGATATATACACGTATATAGATGTACGCGTGCTTCCTCGCATCCGAAGCGAAGAGATTACCATTTATGAATGTATAGCATAGTGTTAGAGAAGAGGATGTACTACGCGAACATTATATATATATATATATACACTTACGTGCATGGTCGACACAAGCGATGTATTTTAGATTTTATTAAAATTAGAGCTATTATGTAGTATTAGGATATGAAAAATTGGACTCGTATAGAAGCTTGGTTAAAACAATAGTGTGTATATATATGCACTTTTTAATAATGTAATGTTCGTATATACTTAAATAAACTAGAAAATACTAAAAATACCGGGGCTCGATGTCGCGGTAATCTCGAGTTAACTGGCCAGGTCCGAAACGAATCCGTCACTCTGGCTTACATAGCGATCTCCCACTTATTAAATTAAATTCAACAGCCGAGCAAATTAAGTGCTCACATAAATAATTTCAAGCCTGATCCTGCACGAATGGCCGATATTCACGGCGCACATCGGCCGATTACCGATCGTCAGTGCTATATAGGCATAGCAATTATAAACAATTTCAAAGTTATTAATTTCTACAACTATTATATATATATATATATATATATATATATATATATATATATATATATAGAGCTGTAATTTAATGCGAGCCATTTATTAGTTGTGGATTAAAATTCAATTTTCCCCCGTATATTATATGCGCTCGCGCACTACTGACTCATCGTTGCTTATCCCGTCTTATTATATGCGAGGATTAAATTGAATTCCGAAGATTTGAGGAACTTGCAATTGAAAATTGGCACCGAAATAGCAGAACTAAATGTAGAAGTCATGTGCCCGCTGACGCACATTTCCGTGGAATTTACTCTCTAACTCACTCTCTCTCTCTCTCTCTCTCTCTCTCTCTCTCTCTCGGCCTCTCGCTCTCCCTCTCTTTATTTTCTTTATATCGCAGACGTTAGCAGACACGTCGGTAAAAGTAAACCGCTCGCGTGCTCTCCCAAGAGTCTTCCTTAATATTAATTAAGCGACTACCTCTCAGTATCCCTCCCCACGTACATATAGACCCCGTCCGCGCACCTTCCGTCCCGCGTGCGTCAAAGCCCAGCCCCCACCCCCTCCACCGCCCCCGAAAAGCTTTCCCGAGAGGAATGGCCGCGTACAACCGCTCCGTCTCCCCCCCCCTCCCCCGTCCCACCCCATTCTCTCCCCAGCCCCGTCGTCACGGGCATCGAACCGCTCGCTCGGTCGCTCGTTCGTACGTATAATGGCGATGTCGTGTTTTAACGTCGGCCAGTGAAATCGCGGGTGGGGGGGGGGAGGAGGGGATGAGGATGCTCGCGTTTCGCGAGGGTCATTGTCGCCGGCTAGAAAGCTCATCGCAGTAGAAGGACGAGTGGAGTGAGTGGGGGGGGGGGACATGCTAATGGATCACCGTGGGTTCTTTATGGGGGGAGGGTATGGGGATTTTTAAGTGTATACGGTATATTCAATTAATTACGGGTAAGATCGCTTTGGTGCATTAATTCTGATTGCTTGTGGACGAGCAGCGGAACGGCGGTGGTGAGCGAGTGGGACGCGGTCGTATCTTTCGATGTATGAATCGCGCACTTTACGGCATTATTTCACGGACTCTTTACAAGATCGTACATCTGTTGCTACACGTTGAACTAGTAGAGAAACAATTAATTCCGCCTTGAAAATCTCGTCGTGTGCCGACTTCCATGCGAAATGGAAAAAATGAAACTGTGCGTAAACCGCTGTCGTTGCATATATCGTCTGCGCGTTCGCGCCTGTTACTACTTCGGCGCGCTGCGGGCGCGCGTTCGTTACTGCCGATTCGCTCGAGCGCGCGATTAGTCCCGAAATACAATGCGATACAATTTCTTTCTTCCCCCCCCCCCTCAAGTAACTTTTGTAATCGTCACTCACGGCTTTGCGTATATTTGCGCTTGTCGCGAAGTAATATTATATGCGTATACGGCTACCCCCCCCCCTACACTTGGGCAGTGAAAAGGGACATTTTTTTTGTTGCCTCGCTCCTTTACACATAAATTTTTGCAAAGTATACGCGGTACGCGAATTTTCGGAAAATAACCTGGTTTTAGAATGTAAACGTGTACCTAAATTTCGGTGTCTCTGAATACCAGAAAACTTGGAAGAAAATTAATTATTAATCTTACTGATATGAGAGAATATTAACAAACAAGCTGCAAATTTTCTAAAAAAACAAAACATTATTTATGCAATTCTTAACTGTCGTTCAATTATCTGGATTTAATATTAAAGCAACACGAGTTTTTAAGAAGAATCTCGGTTTCACATCATCAATTACAATCACATTAAACGAGTCGTTGCGCAAGATTCGAATAATGAATATTTGTCAAACACAACAACACAACAACACATACATACACGCGCACACAAATACGCGCAATCATTCTTGCAGTAGTACTGTCTTCAGAAGTATCGAGAGAGACAGGCGGTTACATGAAAAAAACCGCTCGTACTCGCGATAGCTTGTAATTCGAGTCACACACTCTCTCTCTCTCTCTCTCTCTCTCTCTCTCTCTCTCTCTCTCTCCTCCGCACTACCCTCAGTCAAGCCTGACTCTGTCTATGTATATATGTTTGAACGCGTCGGCTTTAATCGTCGTTATTGCCTCGGCGGTATGTCAACCGCGCGCGGTCCTCGAACGAACGAGTGAAAAATAAATAAAATTCACGCGAAGGTACCACAAGCTATCGAGAAGTTCTCTGTCCCCTCCCACCCTCTCTCACTCTCTTCGTATTTGTTCGACGGTCGCGCGCTGCTGGCAGAATTGGACGGTGGAAGGGAGCGCGCGGACACGGATCGATAGCCCAATGACAATCTCGCGCAAGCATCGCTTTTCAGTATAACGAGTCGAACTCGCGGTCGCGTCCTTACGCTGACGATCTGGCAACTTCCCTCTCACCACCCCCCCTCCCCCATCAAACCCAGCGTCTATTACACAGGAAAAGAACTAGAACGCAAAGAGCCGTTCGAGTTTCGCCCTCGGGCGGAATTGAAATCGCGCGCGCACGGGAAAAATACATTCGAGGTCGGAAAAATTGATCGGTGCGAGAAATATTTGTCGTCCCGCCGAATGATTTCGTCACCGTGGTAAATGTGTGGCAGTAGGCACCGGTGCATAACTGCGTGTATGTGTCTCTGCGCGCGCGTGCACTATCTTTATTTTACATCAGGAAATAAAAAAAAAAAAAATTTTAGATTAAAATAATTTTATTCCAAAGCTCCTACGAGATTTAAGAACGCCGAGCTCGTCCTTGGCTAATAAAAAACTTTGCCTTCGATTTACAGTCCATATTTTCAACCGTCAACGGAGTGACAATTATTAATATCGAAAGTTTTAAGATATTATTCAATCTAACCATTGTTAAAAGATCTGTTCTAATCGTGAAATTGATTTACTTTTAAAAATGAAGTTCTGGTCTTGCACGGGTTAACGAGTTTTTGGATTGTTGGGATACGTCGTTATCAGCATAGTTAGTTACCGGTACCTATAGTCTATCGAATAAATACGTTAACTATTCACGTTTTTCATAAAAATGTGATTTTTCACCGACACGAAGCCGATATAAAAAGCATGATTGAGATGAAAAACGTTGAAAACTTGCATAATACTAGCATACGGTGCATAGATCGTCGCTTATTGGCGCACTTGCCTCGTACAGAAGTACGGTGTAGACGAAAGCAAAGTGAGCGAGACGAAGGGACAGAAGACCCTTTGAAGTCGGATTTGCTCCAGTCTTTCGGATCCCTGCACTGGAACGTGCGCCCGCGCCGTGCGGAAAAGTTACTCTGGCACCGCACTGGACTTGCAACTGCGAGGTGCGGCCGTATAAGATCTTCATCCTCTCTGCTGGATTTAAAATTCCTCCTCCTCTCCTCCTCCTCCTCCTCTTCTTCTTCCTCTTCGTCTTCTTGGGCGGCCCTTTGAGAATAATTCTCGATTGGTTCTCGGAAGGGTTTTGGAGCGGGAACGTGGAGGGGGCGGCGGAGAACCTTACGCCGCTACGGTGGAGATCCCTCGCGCAACGGAGGGCGGCCTCGAGGATATGGTAAATTTAACGCACGAAAGGTTGGTCGGTGTAATTTTTTTTTTTTTTTTTTTTTTTTTTTTGTCAGTGTGCTTTTACTCGACGATATTCGCGGCGTTGCCTCTTCTTCGTCTTCTTTCTTTAAACCAATTAAAGGCAGTTTTGGCAATTATTTGCAATTACTTTAAATTATCGTTGAAACGCCACTATGCGAAATTAGATGATTAGTTGAAAAAAAAACATTCCTTGGAAGCAGAAAAATGATTCCCAATCTTCGATACCGCATTGCGCGCGCGCGCACACACACACACACACACACACACAGGAACGACGGCGGAACGCGTGTGGGAAGACGGATTCTCGTGCAGAGCAGACCGCGCGACGGACTGCATTGCAATTATCGGACGCGTCCACGATAGCGCCACAACGCGCACTGATACCGTCGATCGCAGGCCGGGCGATCGCGCGGGGTCTAGAAAACCTCGGCAAATCCGCGTACGATATACAATTGAACGTTGCGAGTATACGCGTTTTCAATATTGCAAGTACGAAGGGTGGATAGAGAGAGAGAGAGAGAGAGAGAGAGAGAGAGAGAGAGAGAAGGGAGGATGGGAGACCAAGCATCGGTAGATTTCAATTTATACACGCGGCTTGGCGATAAAGACAATATTCACCCGCAAACACCTGTTTGCCCATTAAATAGCTTGGGGACTAAATTTTCTTTGTTTTCTCTTCGAATTTCTCGGTGGGCCCGATTTATATACAGAAATTGATATTACGACAATACGCATATGTCAATGGCATTGTTTAAAATTTCCACAATGCCAATTCGTATGTCTATGTATGCCGATTCGTGCGATTCCGGATGTTTTAACGCTTGTTCGCGTTCCTCGACGCGTCACCTCAGATTTTCAAGAATTTCATACCCGAATAATCGTCACTTTAAAAATAAAAATGCACAGAAACAGTCTCTATAATATCTTCGTATTCTATATTATCTAGTTTTAATTTACATCCTCGGCAATGGGCGCAAGGCTTTCTTTGTCAATCCATCCGTACGCATCGATATGATTACGTTCCCATCGACATCGCCATTATTTACCGGTAATAACGTATACTCTCTGGATATAATGGCATTACATTTGTTATTTGTGAAGTGTACAAGCAGTTGCCGATATATCGTGTACATATATATAACGGTTTGGAAGACGAATATCGATCCAAAGGAAGATAGAGCGGGCCATCCCCCCCCCGCCCGCCACCAACTATATTCTATATACCTTATGTTTCCGCACTTTCGTGCGCTTTCTCAAATATCACGAGATCCCATTATATTACGTCGCGCCGCTCTTTGCGCCATTAGAATAATTCGAATGCGAACAGCTGGGAGAGCATTCTGCGCACGATTGTAATATCGATCGTAGGACACGTGGCGCTGGTTATCTTCTGCCTATTTTCCGATACTGGAAAAACGTCTCCGGATCTCGAGAGAGAGAGAGAGAGAGAGAGAGAGAGAGAGAGAGAGAGGCCTGGGCGAGTCGCCGACGAGACAAAAAGTTGGTGGGAACAATGTCCGAGTTGCTTGATTGTACGTTAGTCTTAAAGTAATTTTTGAATTTATTACGTAGCTTACTGGGCAGAAGAACTGGAGAGTCGATTGGACGATTGCATTACAATGCATATTGAATGAGTTGGACACTTTTATTATTATTATTATTTCAGGACAGTTACAATCAAGAATATTTTTGTATTTTAGATTCTTTAACACTTCGGGGATGATTGTAAACAAGTACAAATAAGAACAGTCTGCATATAAATCAACTTCTTTTGTTCCTAAGTTTTTTTTTTTTTTTTTTTTGAAAATATGTAAGACGTTAAACTAGAATTTAATTAAACTTTTGAGATGCTCTAGCGCCGATATTTAACGCGTTCGACACAGTCATGCGGGTGCCTCTCGCATTCGTGTTTCACACTTACGCGACGCCTTCTTCGTAAGTGGTAACTTTTGCCATTACGAGAAGCAATAATTGCATCGTACGCAAAAGTTTAATTGTATAGGATTTTGAACGGATTTGCGTTTAATAACGAGATGTTGCCGCATCGAGTATTTCTGGTAAATGAAGAGAGAGAGAGAGAGAGAGAGAGAGAGAGAGAAGTCGAAACAAGCTTATTCAGAACTTTTCGATTGTCGAAGTGTCCTTATTTCTGAGACTCGCTCTCTCTCTCTCTTCCTCCATCGTTGAAAAGACCAAGAAGATTCACCTTGGGTGACCAAAATAAACTCGCGGAGATTCAGCGAACTGACGAACGATATACAGTGTAAACGAATGATTTTGTAAAAAACCATCCGAGAAAAGCGCAATTTTACGGAACGCCGCACGAACGCCATTGGTTTTACGAATAATTATTGGCGTACAGAACTCTCCCCTCAGCTCGTTATGTATGGACGTGCGCAGGTAAAAAAAATTGTTGTTAATGCAGCAATCCGTGAGGTGGGGGGGGGGGATCATCTGTGTAAATATATTTAAATCTATATATAGTATATATCTATAGTTAGAAGATATGAGCACTGAAAGTTAGCGTTCGGTACATATTTCCTTCTCGAGCAGTCTTTTGTAATACATACACGATAGTTTAGCCGATGAATATTATCGCGTAATCTTCTGGACTGTTCATTTATATACACGCGACTCTCTTATATTTGGATTATCGAACGCGTTTGAAAAAGAGCTTTCATGAAACAATGCGCCCGGGGCTTCATTACTTAGCCCTTTGCATTAAATACATATCAGTGCATTAATCTGTGATGAAAATTTAGCACTAATTGGTAAACAATAATAATAATAATAATAATAATATACGAAAATTTTATTCCAAAAAAAATATATATATATATATTTGAAGAACATCGTTAAATTTGGAGATTTCACGTTTAAAAAAAGAATTCGACGCGCCGGTGCTATTACAATTTTTTAGGCAGGCGCTTCGCGAATATAAGTCAACAGAGTAATATATACGCTCCACGCGTGCCCGTATATTACGACGCTTACTCTGAACGCCAGCGGGGAATTTTTCGATAATCGTACGGGCTCACCTCGCGCAAAATACGCGGAGTCAGAGGGCGAGAGAGAGAGAGAGAGAGAGAGAGAGAGAGAGAGAAAGATACAGCGGACATACCAAGTTGTCGGTCTCATCCTCGTACGTCGCCGAGGCTCTCATTCCGGAATCTCCGTCTCCCCTATATCGCACCTCCAAAAATACCCATCGCGAGCGATATTCGGCTCTAATAGCTCGATGCGTCCCCGGGGTACGGGATGCGCGGTGAACGTGGAAGGTGGTGCGGTGACGTTCCGTTCTTGGCCGCCGATCATTCTGGAAAATTTTTTTTTTGAAGCGAATAGCCCAGACTTCGTCGGGGGCGCTTTTCCATCCCTCGCAATTTTCGATAACGATATGCAGCTCACGAGAGACCGATAGTAGGCCTCGGGACTGGCGTCACAATTGTACACGTCCTCGAGACGAGGAAAGCAACGAACGAGCTGCAATCGTCCGAGAATTTTTGGCAAATCTTGCGAATATACGAGTTTTGCTTGTGCATTCGTAAAACGACAGGATTAATTATCTAGAAGCAAGTTAGAGCGAATTTCCGTGATTTTTGATGCTGATTATTTATTGTAAAATTTCAAAGAAATAACGCACGAATGAACCTTAAGTATTCGATCGTCATAATAATCGTCATTTTATTTTTCCAGAATATAGGTAAAACCATCAGATTTCAATTCAAAATCAGTTTTCTCGTTAATTTTAATTTACTTTTTTTCTCGATTATTCTACAGATCAGCAATATGGCCAGCCCGTGCGAACTCGTGCTTTAGCATAGATTTTTAAAAACTTATTAATTTTCAATATTTTCCCGGTAACTCCTATATTGAAATTTGTTCATCGCAATCTCACAATTGCAAATTTCTTATTTTATTTGTGTCTGCCAAGTTTTGAGGACCTACCTTAAATATACTATACATATGTGGATATTTATCTGTTAGTCCAACTGCCGTTACTTTCTCCTCGATTTTCTGGCCCCTTTATCCGGTATACAAATGTTCCAGGGCATTGGTAGACGGACGGCGTGCCGCTCACGTGCCAGTAGATGGGACGAAACGATGCCCTTTGGCAGCCCCGTTCGACGAACGCTGACGTTCGATTCTTCGCTCGTTCAGGTCTCGCGAAGTCAGCCGATAAGAAGGTCGCCGATTCGAATACGGGACGAGGCAGCTTTTTATTTTTCAACCTCGACCGTGCTCCTGTGTGTTTGTGTGTACGGTCGTTGCAGAACACGAATTCCTCTCTCTCTGTGCGGTGCGATAAAAAAAAGAAGGGGGCGGGGCGACAAATCTAATAGATTTCTCGTTAGCTCGATTATCGCAGCGGTCGAAAACTCGAGAGAACCAAACGTCAATACAGAGATGCGCGCGCAGGAGGCAAAAATCGTTGGGCGGCAGGGGGGGGGGAATGCGCGACGCTAAGCTAAAGCGATCAGAGGGGTTAGAGTTCCGATACATAGACTCTGAATCACCTTTTGCTCGCCAGCGCGTTTGTCTGGAGATTTATTGTCGTGATTGGTTATTGACACAGTGCCGTGCATAGGACACGCTTTATTGACAGAACAAATATATATGTACGATCGAATTGAACCCGATTTGCCTCGACTTGCGTACGCCCCGGCACGTGAGAAATTCTATAATGCTCGGCGCGTTAAGTGAGCATTGTTTCTCTCATCCTCCTCTATATCTACGGCTCGCCATTAAATTCGGACAATGGGAAGGATTTTTAACAATGGATGCTTAATGTACATGGGGCAATTGTACGTCCCGTACAGAGATACCCGTCCTTAATTTTATATATTGGTAATTTAGCGTTGAGCAATGGTAAATATAACAATCGTCAGAAACAGAAGTCGTCAAAGAGAAATCTGAAGAGAAAAACTCAAACGAACAATTCGCGAACTGCTTTATCTAAATTAGAGTTGTTGGATGGCGAAATACGATTCCTCTCTCTCTCCCTCTCTCTCTCTCTCTCTCTCTCTCTCTCGCTCTCTCGCTCTCTTTTTCTATGCGTGTGTGTGTCCAATTATTTATTAAGTATAATTAGCTCTCGTCGAAGAATGCATATGTCCAGGAATGTTTACTATTTTTATAATTGCTGCGAGTCTCGTATGCACAAATAATTACAAGTACAAAACACGCGTGTAGTTTATTAGAAATTTACTTTCTAAAGGTTTCAAAAAGAAAAAAAAAATACGGCACAACTTTTTTTCACTTGAAATTCACTCTTCTTCTTATTCTAAATCCAATGCTCAGAGGTGGATCGTCACTTGTTTAAGAGATATTAACCGTGCAATAACGTTTGACGTCAACTTCAAATCGAAGTAAAATTCGAAATCATTATCTATATCGACCCCCCCCCCCAATCCCATCAGCCGCCATACCATTGCCAAAGTATTCGAGTCCGTCTGAAAGTCATAAAAGTCTAACATCCCGTGCACGATGGCCGCACTTCTGAAACCGTATCAGTTCCTTCTTTTTCGGCGAATTTCGTCGAGAAATAAGCACCAATTGCGTCGGCAGGTGGCGGTTGAGTGGACGAAGGGACGTCCTGGAAATTGGACCTCTTTCCGTTCGTTTTTATGGAAAGAATAAGAAGAAGAAGGAAGACAAAAAAAAAAAAAAAAAAAAAAAAAAGACAGGCGATCCATCCGAGCCGGGGCGCGCGAGCGTCGACGATGGCTCTCGGGCCGATGGAGTCGCCTCGAACGATTCTGTGTGCCTGTGGTGGCGCGTGCGTGCCAGGCCGACGCCGACTATATAATACGCATATAAAGAAGAGTTTGCGCGAAGTGCGTATATAAATAAAAAGGAGCTTCGGAATGGAAACGATTTTATGTACCAAGAATTTACGGTCCCTCGGTTATTCCGCAGGGCTTTGCGGAGATGACGAGAGAGAGAAAGAGAGAGGAGAGAGAGGGAGAGAGAGATTGCGAGAGAGGTATACCACGAGATTGTTCTATATAATAATTTAATACGACTTTTTGCTCTCTATTCGCTGTGCGCGTTGCGGCCGATAAAAATAGCGCCCTCAAATCTCTCCCGCATATCCTATTGGTATTTATACATATATAGAGCCCGCGCGCGCCGGTATTGGTGAAAATATTGATTTTGAGCATTTTCCGTGTCGGATGCTGGGCGAAAAAAAGGTCATGCAAAGTAACGAGAACATATATACAGACATACAGGACGGTGGAGCCTATTTTTGTAAAATCCACAGCTTATTTCGCGCGCCTTTGAAGTTCTTTTGTGTGTGGGTGTGTGTGTGTGTGTGTGTTTAAGAGGGATGTCGGAGTAAAAAATTCGACGGACATGATAATACCAAGGAGGTGTTTCCTCGATTAAACGATTTTAAAGCATGGCGAGTGGCAAAATATACTGTGACAAACGAGAGCCAGTTTCCACCGAGAGACATCAAAACAAAAAAAAAAAACAAAACAAAAAAATCTATACGATTCATTCGTGTTTGTGCAAAACGAGCATTCGTGGCGAAAGTTGCCAAATACAACGCAAGCCGGTAAACAACGTACGACGTAAGCAAATGCACGAGACGCGTCGTAAAAAGAACCATCTGTTTCTCGATTGGATTCATTTTCAAGCAGTAATCATATTCGAACGTTTGCTAAACGTCGTCTGCCCTCGTGCTCGCTTATTTATTTTTCCTCTAAGGATTTCCGCTCTCTTAATCGTTAACGTAAGAAATGAGAAGAAAACTTCAGCGTATATTTCATCTATTTGTATTTTTATTACGATATATAATCCTTTGGTTTAATAATTAGGATTTCTTATGCAAATCTTGCATAACATCGTATTTTCTACAATGGAAATTTTGTAACTTAGGAAGATACTTACTACTAAATCTCTTTTAACAGTTGCTTTTGCACTTTTTGTCTTTGTTTTTCACATACATCATCCGATAACAGTGCCTAATACTATATCCTATAGTTTGTCGCTCGAATCTTTCGCTTTTCAATACGTATTTCAATTAAGACTGTCGGCACTCTTGTATCTTAATTCATTAGATCCTCTACATTATCATTTTTTAAATTGGATTTTTCAGTACATTCGTTTATATCCTACAGGATTTATCGAATCAACGCCTATAGCTACTGTACGCTAAGTTTAGCTCTTCGACTATTACAACTAACCTTACACTACTTCTCAGTATATAACACTTTGCCTCGCAGTACGATTGTCACATTTTCAATCTTTGTTCTGAATCCGTCTCCTTCATCCCTACCTATATCAATACTAAACAAATGCATTACTCCGTCTGCTTTCCCATTTTCCCATCTTTGCTTTGTTTTTCCAAGCCTTTACTATAATTCCCCCTGATCTTTATCCCAACGACGACCCTCGACATCCTCACATCTCTCTCTCTCTCTCTCTCTCTCTCTCTCTCTCTCTCTCCCTACCCAATCGCTTTACTACCCTTATTCTCGTCCATGGCGGGAGAAACGCGAAAGGCGGTCGGGTGTTAACGATATTTTCTTTGCACACACTCGTCCGCGTGCAGCACACATGTAGCCGTGCATGGGATGATGTAATTTACGCGGCTCCTCGGAGCTGTAATTGCGCCGGATTTCATTTGTCGAGTTCTGTCTCCGCGCGCGCTGGATAGGGACGACGAGTATATTTAGACGGTCGTGCCTCCGATGTATACGCCTGTGTACCTAAATGGAAGAGGATGGGCGAGATCAAAGCTCGGGTTTATATATATTGTTGGTAGTCGAATACAACTGAAATGGGATTTGCTACGGATTAGGTCTAATTATATACCTGAAATAATGTAATTATCCGACGAGTTCGTCGAGCATTATGTGCAGTATATCGGTAAAACATGAGATGTTTCGAATGAGCTTGGGTTGACGTACATGATTACGAATTGGTCCGTACGCTTTGATATTTTCTTCTTCGTTCGTTTCACGCCACATCTACTCCGAAGTGACCAGCGAGTACGACATTATGTATATTACATGAAATATATAGATATTTATAATAATCGTATAGTTATAAAATGCACTACTGAAATTAATAAAGTTTTATCGTTCAGTATATTCATTATGCTTTTATTAAAGCTTTTGTCGTTGTTGTATACAGTGCTGAAATTCTATTTAAGACTGACAATTCTTCTATTTTCGTTGAATCTTCTTGAATCATTTGAAATCGTGGTCTATCGTGAGTCGACTGTTAAAATCGGTGGACCCTTTGTGTTCAAACTATGATATTAAAAAAAGAATCTGTCTAAGCTTGCGGTGTATCCTATTCTCATTCTCATAATATTTGTTTCTTCATTACTTGGGAAATTATGACTATTCAACTTTTATCAAAGGTATATTTTGTCTAATTTTTCGTAGATAACTACAATTAGACTTGATATTATTCAATCACACGATTTAATTATACGAATTGAAATAGTAGGTAATGCAGTTTTTGATGGTTGAAGAGGCCTGTCTTCATCCTTAGTGAGTTTCTCTGAAGTAAACGAACTAAAATCAATGCATGGTTGTATAGATCGGAAGTTTAATCGATAGAAATTACTAGTAGATTTTCATTGGTAATTCTGGATATTTTACATAATTTATTTTGAATACTTTGACGGTATTTTAGGAGTAAGAATTCCGGTTTTCCTCCTTCATCAATATTCGAAAAAATAACTCAAAATTACATTTATTTAGGGTTTTGCAAGACTTTAAGCAAAGTTGACAATAGCTAGTACAATAAGTGTATAATGGCGAAGTAACAGTTTCTAATTCTTCCGAGGTTTATGGCTTCTCGAGATCGTGCTCTTGAGCTGACAGTTTGTTGCGTAGATTTGAACTAAATTGTTCTTATCAGGTCGTATTGCCAGAGTCATTAGTTTCATTCGTTTCTATACTTAACACGGCTATTAGAGAGGATCGTAAGTAAGAGATAAAGTTGTTAGAGATATCAGGCATTTAGTTTCATTGCTGAATTTTCCAATTGGCCGGATTAACAAGGGTTAATGCGGGGGAGGGGGGTTGATAGATACGGGTGGAAAAGATTTGTATATATTCGATAAAAAGTTCAAATTACAGATTGGGTGGGAAAGATTCGATGAGATTTTGTCAAATAAACTCGAGGATTAATATCGCTCTTCGAGACGAGGCAAGGTGATTCGATTTACATCGGCTGAGCTGCTTCATGTAATCCCGATCGTTAGCCGTTTAAGACAGGCCGTCCATTTTGGCCGATTATCAATTAATTAAAGACCTGAAACTTTTATCGCATCGATTGCCTGATTGGCGGTCTCGATGCGAGCTCGAGCGCGGCTTTATTGATTTTGGCATAAATTTTTGAATTTGCCGATCGCGTTGAATGACTTTCGCGCGAATCATCAATTTATCTGATCCTTGCGCGGGACGTTATCGCGTCGATAAACAATTCACTTCGAGCTCGCTCGACTGATATAGCATCGACTAATGCCCGTGTTTACGTTGTTATCAATGCTACAATTAGAAAGTGTCGAAGCCTTAAAAATAGTAATGTAAATGATTCAACTTTATTCTTCCGGTGATACTTCTTAATAATTACTTGGGAACGAAGTATGAATCATGAGCACAGACATATAAGTAATTGAATGAAGTCAGTGAGCAGTTGTAAGATTTAGCGGTGAGACAGTTAAAATTAATCGAGTGTGCCACTAAAAAAACTGGCGAGGGGGGGGGGTTAATTACTAATTCTCAAAATCGTCCGATTTCATTGGTCCACACCTATGTAAATTGCAGAAGACTCCTTTTTTACGCTACCGTTAATTCAATATCCGTTCATTGAAGTAAATTGAATCAGGCAGAATTTGTTCAAAAAAAAAACAAAGAAGAAAATGTATAGTTCCTGCGAACGAGTGCCCACTAGTGATTCACTCCAAATTACTTGCAAGATTGAGAGCTTTATAAAAAAAAAAAAAAAAAATCTCCGTCCCGCCGCTCCTGCGAATTTCACGCCTGTGCATTTTTCCACGTACGTCGGAGCCTCGTTTGAACTTGGCTTACATTTTAACCAGTCGGTTATTGCCGCGTTCCGCTACGTTATACAATCCCCTGCGATGATAAGTGTCGATAGCGTTAAGAAGTATACACATGCAGAGACACGCGGAATGCAACGAGAATAATAAAATACCGAAAATTGCAAAATAACAACAGCAGCTCCCGAACTAAACAAAATAGCTGAATTATGAATATAAAAATAAGCCTAACGCTCACACCCGTCGCGACTCGAACGAAAATTATTATTGCGTGGCAATTTTTTTTTTTTTTTTGGTTTTGGTTTGTTTTTTCCTTTCTGCTCGATGCGAGAGAAAGAAGGATAAATGAATTAAAGATGGAAAGAACGAGAAAGGAGAACACGCTCCAAGGTGAGTTGTAAAGAGTAGACGTGTATATATATTTGTGTGTGTCTGTATATATATATATATATAGTATATATATATATATATATATACATATAGGCTACGTACAGTTTATTTTTAAAAATTTCAGACGTATTCCACTGCTTCGTAAGCGGGTTTTTAATCGGACCTCTCTCTCTCTCTCTCTCTCTCTCTCTCTCTCTCTCTCTCTCTCCCTCTCTCCCTCTATCCCTATATCTCCGTCGCGTTTTAAAGTCGCGCACTGCTAAAATTCACGGACGCGCGCGCTCGCGCAAAATGCGAGGGGGGGGGGGACGACGACGACGAGCGTTCGCGCACGTATATAGGATTCGCGGCGGCGGCGGCGGCGGCCGCGGAGGTGGCGGTGAGGCGTTAGCGTATCGAGGCTGGCGAAGCGAACTATATATGTATCGAGCAAAAAAAAATGGTGTCGTTATATGGTAAAAAAAAAGAAAAAAAAAAAGAAAAATGGAAGAAGGCCGGAGGGAGATGAGAAAACGTCGCTGAAGGTTATCGTGTGAACACGTTGAAGAGTTTATTGCCCCTGCTGAAAACATTTTTTTTGTTTTGCAGACCCCCCCCCCCCCTATTTCACTATGTATCTATCTATCTAATACTCTTTTGCTAGAAATTCTCATATGTTGCTCGATAATACACCAGAGGGAGTTAAAATCATATACCAGTTATTCGCTAATTAATACACGAAATCTTAAGAAAATCTATACTGTTTATGCGATACATGATTAGATTTTGCATTATATTATTTTATTATGTAACTTATGAAACTTTTCCAAATGGCCATTCGATGATTTTAGACCTCTGCATCAAAGAAACCGTTATTAATCAATCAATCTATCAATCTCCAATTTTTTAATATTTGTTGTTGTTGCTGTTACTATTATTATATTTTTTTTTACTGCGCGATTGTTCACTCTAAGCGCCACAAAGGTTTGTTACACCCTAAGGCGAATTAATATGGATTCAATCAATCTCGCTTTTACGCTTCTGCTGATCCGGGGATGAAAGAGTCACTTCTCTATCGAATATCACACGCGAATATATTACATCTTTTTTTCAGTTTTTCACTCAATCATTTTGATTAGTTCGCGGCTCTCTCGAAAGGGACACAGATTGCAACTATATACCTTTGTCTTTGTTATATATATATATATATATATATATATATATATATATATATCTTCCATTAATGAAAATAATTTTTATTTCATCGCTCGATAAACGCGCGATGAAGATGGCTAGATATGGAAGAATGAACAATAAACGCGTAGATACAGTAAGGAGGAACGCTTCGTTCCTAGTGAGAATTTCCCCCAATCCACCCGTAGCTCAACGTTGTTTTTTTTCCTCCGAAACCGCGTCCATCTCGAGCGCGCGAGATACGCTAAAACGCGGCTTCTGGAAAATGTCCGCGTTTGCGAGTGTGCTCGTATGCGCGTCCGTGTACGTGCGCGTGCGTAGCTAAATGCGAAATGGGAAATTCCGTGGAAGATTCGAACGTTGCCTCAATAAGCGGAGCGGAATGCTCGCAATTATTTTTGGCAAAACTGTTATTTGACGAAAAAACAAAGTAGCAAGTTTTCGTTTTTCATCTCGAAATATAGACGGGGAATTTTCTACGAATGTATGTTCGTCTTGGATGTTTTTTTTTTTTTTTTTTTTTTTGCTTATTTGATTAACGCATTCTCGAGATTATAGAGTTTTTCCAATGAAAAAGAAACATACGGACTACTAAGAAACATTTTTTAAACAATTCCCCAATGTGTCATCTTCAACAAACATCTTTGAAAACGAATTTGAAGGTCGTTTATAATTATTTCGTGATTAATTCCTAAATGATGAAGGTGTTATTACTGTTTATTTTATTTTTTTTTTTTTTCGAAAACCGCGCACTCGCTGTTATCGCATCTCTACCATTATTTATTATGTATATAATCTAGATAGTATTGAAATTCGAACGTATAGATATAATTTGATAGTTATAATTAGAATAGCTTAAATTAAGTATCTTATTTTTTTTGTTATCTTTCATTTTAATTTATACATACATTATTTACATCCTTTCGATTGCCGTTGATCTGCCTCTGATTCTAGCATATATACAGCGATCTAGGTCCCTATGTTATATTACTATAAATACTCGCACAATCCGTTTACTATTTTTCAAAAACTTCCGAAATTTTCATCTTCCTGATACTATAATCGGATCGAGTTCGTATTTATATATATATATGAGAGTACTTTAGATGATTTTCAAGTTTGGCCATCCCCCATACGTCTATATAATTGGTATTTTTTTCGGGAGGCGTATCATCTAACTCCATATGCTAATTTACATAAACGCAGTCAATGACATTGAACCGAGAGAATATATTATCTGCAAACCAAAAAGCTGGATGGAAGCTTTTCAACTCTGTCGTAAATATATCCGAAGATATATAAAAATCTATATGAAGATCCAAGGCAAAAGGAAGCCAATAAATAAATACGTATATATATATATATATGAGAATCGGCTCTAGAATAGCAGCATAACAGAAAAAAAGAAAATTATTATATAATTATAAGTTATAAGTTCTGGAACTTTCGTTCGTCGTGCCCTCTATAGGAGGTCGTTAACCCAGCTAATTAATCGGTATATACACTCATATATGTATAGTTCTTACCGCAAAGCCTCGATTAGTCATTCTATAGTAAAGATCTAATGAGAGAGAGAGAGAGAGAGAGAGAAAGAGAGATATGTATATATATATATATATATATATATATATATATATATATATATAATGACGCCCGCGCGGTTACCGATAACGCGGGACGTGCGCGCTCGTTTCGCAAAAACAGCGTAGCTAGATATACATACTACATATGTATATAACAATAGTATGCTTATCATTTCGACGTATAGAATATGCGGCTTTGTGCAACCCCCTGCCTCTTTTCGCCTCGATCGATATTACACGATCGACGATGTTGCAAACACGAGAGACATCTTCCGAAATGTAATTCCCGAATATGACGGTCGTTAAAATATTTCAGCCTTATAGATTGTAGATCTATAGACGTTGAAATATACCTCTTTAATTATACAAAGGTGTAGAGACTGGAATTCCTGACGAATGCGTCCATATATGCTTAAGAATGTAATGCGATTCAAGTCATAACGTTATTGTTCACTTGTAACAATACGAACGAGTTAATGAGTTTTTCATAAAGTTTAGTTGGCTTCGGTTTTCTCGTTCGAAAAGGGTACGTCTCGAAACCGTCTTGTACTACTCACTTTTCATTAATTATATATATAAAAACCTTTTTTCATTAAATCAATTATACACAAACTGTATAGAATTGTCTATACAATTTTTTTAAAATTATATATATATATATATATATATATATATATATATATATATTCTATATAGTACTTTATGGCTTTTTGATCGATCGCTCGCATGGGGGCAAAACTGAAAAATGACCAGATTTATCAAAATCGATGCCAGAAGTTCAAGAGTCACTTATATAAAAATAGAAGTTCATACTTCATTGTTACTGTTAATAATTACTATTATTATGAATAATTACTATCATTTATTACTGTTATTAATTTTTATTACACGAACTTCTATTTGCACATCAACGGTTCATGAACTTGGAAAAATGTGTGAACTATATCGATGAAAAAGTCATAAACTACATCATAGAAAAAAATGATAGACAATTCCGTGCCAGTCTAAAATCCTAAGATTTTGTGCGGAATCCTTTGTTTTAACCTACATCAACAAGAAATAATAGATAATATTTCCCGTTGTCGTAAAAATCGATCTCAATATTCCAAACAAGGTCGGATTCCATGGAAATTATTCTGCACAGTTAAGCTACAAAGTTCGTGTCACCTGTTGCGCAGATTATAACAAATAGCATCCTGTATGGATATACAAGCGAACCAATCAGTTTTTATATCCAAACGTTGACTGGCTGGGAGTTTGGTTAATTTAAGATGAAAGAACAGAAGGGAGAATATTTCCTAGCCAATTTAATATTCCGTTAGATCATTGGGTAAAGTCCTTATACGGGTAAGCCCCGACTATATTCTATTATGAGCCGACCAAGATGTATTCAACTTTCTGTACATGTATATGTATATAATACATATTGTATCAACGAGGTGTTTCTTAGACGCTTATCGTGCGTATGAAATACAGTTCTGTGAATTAATCGGAAAATAAGAATTGATGTTGAAAGTTAATTTAATAAAGGTCAATTGAGTTCATGGAGGAGTTATCCAGACAATTTTGGTAAAGGAATTATCATCCACAACCGAGATTAAACTATAAAATATGTTAATCGATTAATGTAAGAATTTCAATTTTTTTTATTAGAATACTTCGAATATTCTATGAAACTTTTGGATTCGTAATATTAGAGGTGAAAAAAAACGGGAATAAGTTGAAACAACGACATCGTATTAGAACGTCTGGAATGCCGTCAGTCAATTTCGCGATATATATCAACGCAAATGGTATATCTAGATTTGAAGAAGAAGAAAAATGGATTTGAGCTTTTAACATGGAAATTTTTTTACTTCTAATATGCAGAAAAGTCTTCGCTGGAGAAAATGTTTCGTCTGTCAAATTTTATTCGCTGCTCGATCAGTGCCTCGATTAATTTTCTCGCCTATATCTATAGCTTGTTCTTATATAGAATTTGATCCGCCTCCAAGTACGATACAATTTCATCGTCGTACATAATTTTATATGACAAGTATATGGATATACTCGTAATAATAGTTGGAAAAACTTGGAGTAATATATGAAACTTTGGAAATATATGAATAATACTTGGAAATACAATGGCGTTGTTTGACCCTTTTTTTCCAATTCAACTTGAAGCATTGAAACATTTAACTCGCACCTTCATCGTATACGAGACGCGCAAATTTATAATGAAAAAATAGATCTTAATTCGACTGTACAAGTGGATGAGGATGTCGGTAAAAGAGCTCCACGAGGATGTACTAATAATAGAATGCTAGGCGGTGCTAATGAAAGACAAGAGTAATCACGTATTTATATATAGAAACGGTTCCTGAAATAGCTTCATTGCGTGGAAAAGCAAAGCTAGGTAGGCGAACGCGAAAAATCAGACGAGCCGTTTATACAGAAGAGGATTGTTAAAACGACAAATTAAGAAGCGAATTTATTCTAAGTCATTGGCCCATCACTGTGTCGCGGAATGTAAAGAATTGACATTCGATCTATGGATAGGTAATCGGCCGTTCTCGATTCTATGCATAACATTAACCGTATTAAAAGCGATAAAAAACGCGTGATGGTCATTGTATACGAAAGTCTGCTTGGTTCTGCGGAGCTTTCGCACCGGCTCTTTTATCTTACTACTATATATACCTGTTCTCTCTCTCTCTCTCTCTCTCTCTCTCTCTCTCTCTCACTCACTACACCGGCTATCGAATAGAGTTACGAAGAAAAATCAATAGCGACACGGTGAATGCATATGTTTTTTTTATTATATGTGTATATAGACCTGGGTGGGTGGCTCGTCGAAGTATCATACGAATCTTCTGAATCGACGAAGGAGAGAGAGAGAGAGAGAGAGAGAGAGAGAGAGAGAGAGAGAGTTTGGTAACGGGTTGCCAATTCTGTGACTGATCGACGCATATATAAACAATGTCAGACGTTACGGCGTGCTGTATCAATATTGATATATATATATATCGGAATATCGATCCGATAACAGACGAAGAAAAAGTTGATGACTCGTTAAATAAATTTATACACTCCGTGCTACTTCTACAGATAATAAATTAATGATCCTATATATCTTTTTAATTATCGAATAAAAAACTTTACGTATATATATCTTATCTAGGCTCTTTTTTCTTATTTTTTTTTTCTCTTTTTGGCCAGTAATTGTGCTTTTTTTAGGCCGAAACTGCGCTTCGCGCGTCACCGTTAGTCACAATTTCGTAATTGAATACGCGGTATTGAATCCTCGCTCGGGGCAATCGTCATTTCATAAATTATGCATCAATTTCGATACGTCCATATCCCAGTTTCGGTGGTATTCTGTTGTTAACTCGCCGATGGGTTTCGTGTACAAAATTTAAAATATAGATAATACAAGTGCGCGCGCATTGTGCCAGAGACGAATAAAATTAACTCGTATAATCGGTCAACAACTTTGTGATATAAAAAAAAAAAAAAAAAAAAAAAACGCGCTCGCGCGTTAACTCTATAATGTTTACGTTTGTCTTATCTGCACGCATCAACATTGTTGCATTCGGGCTTGAATAACAATAGTGACGAGCCGCGGTGGTCTGAAGCGTGTTTGTAAACAAAAACAGATGGTACCATTGATCGTAGCTATTATTATTAATTTATATTGTTTGTTTATATCATACACGTTTGTGATACTATATTATCATCTGTTTTCCCTTTTCTATTTTAAAATCGTTCCACATTTTTGTAACACATTTATTCGTATAGTATGTCGTATATGTAGAACGTCGTATGCTTGTACATACACGCGTGAGTTTATATATAAATATCTATATATATTTCTATTGTAGAACAAAAGCGCAGGTAATTAGCAAAAGTCTTCTGAATCAGTGTAATCTACTCGATTTTACGAATTGTTTTGATGCAAAAACATGTTTTCGAACCTCTTACTGGCTTATTTCGCGGACAATTTTTCAGCGGTCAAAATGGCCTTTAATCCATAAAAAAAAATGATCCAGCGAGAAACCCTGGAACCAAATCGTTCGATTCTTCGTCAGTCCTGTCGCACATCTCACGGAGCATATTCGCATCGTTATCAAATATGATACACTATCAGTTTAATAAATACACTTTATCTGCATTTATTTTCGAAATATTGCTTTTTCGACGTTACAAAAAAAAATCCAAAGAACGTGGCTTTTATTGGCACATAGATGTTATTTGTTTATTTTTTGGTTCAGCGGAGAATAGATACACAGATATGTCAATTAATAGAATATGCATCGATCGTCACACATGTGTACAATACCGAGAACTGTGTATCAGTCGATATCGAGTCCTCCTTTTTTTTTTTTTTATTATCAATGCAACTTTTTTACAAACATAGCTTGCGACTATTTAGGTCGCGTTTTCACGCCGATAATATTGTTTTGGACGAAAATATCGCCACATTCGATGCGCCAAAAAAAAAAAAAAAACTCGCGAGTAAATTTTCGAATTATTATAATCCCATTAATCGCGTAACGCTTCGATGGGGGGGGGGGTATCTTTGCAAAAATTTGAAAATACGCCTCGGGCAACTCGCTGCGCGAGCTCGTCAATAAACGGCGAAATAAAAGATATCTCGGGGACAGATCCGTGCTCTTCGGATGGTTGTCGATGCCGAGGATTTTCTCCCTCCATTTTACGAAGGCTATTGTGCGCGCGGATGCATAAATTCAATTTGCTTCGTGTGTGTGTATATATATATATATATATATATATATATATATATATATATATATATCATACATATGTCAGTGACGCGACATTTTATCTTTTGTTAGAGAAGTTAAGACGCACTTGCGGCTCGCGACGCGCACTTTTCGTTCTCTCTCTCTCTCTCTCTCTCTCTCTCTCTCTCTCTCTCTCTCTCTCTCTCTGTCTCCCTCTCTCTCTCTCTCTTTCTTCGCGCTTCGTTTTCGGTTTCTACATACGGTTTGTAAACACGACCGAGTACAATGCTCGAATAATTGCTCGCGTTCGGCACGGCTTTCGAGCCGAGGTTTTGGCCAAATTGCGTTTAAAACGCCGCTCGTCCCGCCTCTATGAATAGCTATTTGGGTCAAAATATTTTCGTTAACCCCCCTGCGATCTATCTATCGGTCGGTGTTGCAGAATCGCTTTATTCGAATTAAATTTCGCTTCGTTCATGTGCGTATGCATATATATATATATATAGTACGCGACGGTCAAGTCTCGTACGCTCGCCGTGCAATATTATGCAATCGTTGTATGCTCGCGCGAACGACTACAAAAAAATAAAGTAGAGAAAAGAAAATCATAACTTTGTACCGGCGTATATTTTTAAAACAAAAACAAAAAAAAAAAAAATAAAAATAAAAATCGTATCTATTATTAGTTCAGCGTAAATGCGCAGACCAACATTGTTTCATTTGCAATTGCCATCCCCGTTCTACGCTCGTCGTAACGCGTACAAGACTTTTGGCAGAGGCTATCCGTGCAAAACAGCAATACAGCGTGTATCCCAGAGCCACTGAACTTTTGAATGCTATTGTCGGCGTGAATAAGGGGCGCGCGTTCATTATTATTGTTTTTCGTTTTTTGTTTTTTATCTTTCTTTTTACCCGCATCCCATGACTCCTTCGCTCGTAATTACCCCGGCACGCGCGCGCCATGATACAAAATTCTCATTAGGACGGACTCGAACTGTCGACCGATATGTGCGCAAAAGGTACTTTCGCGCACACATCACGCCCGAGACGGGGCGAGGCCCGAGCTGAGCGGCAGGCGACGCGACGCGCCCCGACAAGAATCGATGGACGAAAGTATCTCGACAGTATCGAAGTACCGAACGAATTCGCTTAATTCCGCGAGCGGAAGTGCGACGATTACCTGTGCGCAGACGCGTGAAATTATGGCCGGTCGGCCGGCTCTGTGCAAAAAATTTCACAATCTGTATACGCGAAACGTTAGCGAAGCTCTGCGTTCGCAGTTTATAAAGTATTTTTCGTAATGATGCGCGACTGGCGCGCTCGCGTATGCGTGTCCCGCCGATTTCGAGCTCCTTGAGCCGATTTACAAACCTGAAGAAAAAAAAACAATGCGGCAGCAACGTGAAAAAAAAAAAGAGATGAAAAAAATTATCCACCGATAAGGAGGCCGTGGAGATGAGACGGGCAAAAGACGCACGAAGGATACTAGAACGTAATATAAAGCGTTATAAGCGCGCGTAGCATCGTTGCGTCAATTGCGTATTGCCCTTTCGTGCCAAGGGTGTATGGGAGGGAGGGGGGAGGGAAAGAAGAGGCTGGGACACAGAAACAGACAGAAGAGGGAGGGAGAGAGAGAGAGAGAGAGAGAGAGAGAGAGAGAGAGAGAGCAGCGTAGCAGTAAAAGCAATTAGAAAAAAGGCAAGTGTGAATTATATAGGAGTACGCAGACCAGCCAAAAGTACGAAGATCGCACTCGTCGTAAAATTTTGGAATCTTGTTTGTGCTTTGTACAATATTTACATAATGTTGATGATACATTTAATAAAAGAAAAATAAATAAACATTAGTTCAAATCCGATAATTTTTTAAATCTTCTTCCAAACACTATACAGATGTTGATATTTTATTGGCTGAACACCAATGCAGTACGAGAGGATTTTTGGAAAGGTTCAAAAAGGATTTCTGAAAAAAAAATGCGCGTTCATTCTTTCAGAATCTTTTCTGAAAGGATTCGGCAAAGCGAATGAGAAATTGATTAGAAAAGAATTTCGGAAAAGGTTCCTCGATGAATTCACTAAAAGATTCTGAAATTAGATAATGGAATGACATCATGAGAAGATTATCGAAGAATTTTGAAAGTATTGCTGAAAAGCCGGCCCAAATTTTTAGAAAGATTATTCCAGGGTACCTCTGTAAAAGAATGCCAGAACGAATAATTCGAAAGTTTTTTAAAAAGCTTGAAAGGATTTATTCTTCAAGGATCCGTAATTTTTGCAGCCCCCCCCCCCAGGATCTTTTCAAGTTCTAGAAGGATATTCTCATATATATATGCATATATATCAATCCTCTCATCGGAAGCTATCCGAAAGAATATTATAGAATCAGATTAGATTTGTTCTCTCTCGTATGGGAAATAAAGAGGGAAGCGTGAATATTTTAAAATCATTTCAATGAATATTTTCTAGGATAATGTTTCCCATCCATGTTTTTCGATCGTTCACAGAAGCTTTTAAAATCTTTTAAAATCGTCAATAAAAGAGTCGACATTATCGTGACAAATAACTCGCGATGTGAAAACAAGTTACTCTGTCGCTTGGAATTAGAATGCGCTCAACGTCTTGCGTACAATAATAGACCATAATACAAGTGTGCGATTAAATATTGAAAATTCACGCCGAAGCGTCCGAAAACGAAGATTAAAAGTACTGCGTCGTAAAAATAATAAATATCAATTCCGTGAAAAATTCGCCTCCTCTTGTTCGTCGGAGCGCGATGAGCAGCGTGAGCGTAACGGAAGAGAGTCGCACAACGTCGTCGCAATCGGCAGGAACAACGGCAGAGAAATGCCACGGGGCGCCCCGTAGCTGGGAGCAAGATTGTCGATATATTTAACGCGCCCAACAACTTTATCGGATGAGCTCTTTGTCGAATGGATTATACAATAGGGAGGAAAAAAAAACACTTACACGGGCCTCCGACTTTAATACTCCCGTGGTTACACACGTTTCATAATTGAGCTTGGCATTACGTCGTTTATGCTTCGAACTGCTTCGAATGTAGGTTATTTATTCACGCCGACGTCATCATTATCCGCCGTACGAATGATCGCGCGTTTCGGCGCGTCTCTGCCGCTTCATTGAAAAGGTTCTGACATTTCATTATTTTCCTTTTCTATCGTAGGTGCGCAATTTCTTTTTTCTTTTCTTTTTTTTTTTTTTTTTTTTAAGAGGAAAAAAAAGTTACTATCAATATTAACGCATACCGACTATATATAGTGTGCCGGTGTTATTGAATACGTCTCGAGAACCTATATAATTGCACTGTCACTTATTTGGTGGCGAGAAGGACAATGACTCACTGGCTTAGCGACCTCGTTACTTCGCGATTGAGTAATTCTCGTGTGTGTATGTATGTATATGTGTATATATATATATATATATATATATATATATATATATATATATATATATATACATGGAATACGTACTGATACTACCAACAGAGAATAGTATCAATCATCGAAAATCAATTGCGATGAGCTTATAATATATGATTTGAAAGTAGCTTTGTGATACATCGGCAAGGGAGACGAGTGTAATATATAAGATCTCAATAAGACTATTAATAGTATGTATATATATATATTATTTTCATTCTTATCAAGTCATATACAGATATATAAATCATCAACCTCATCAGGGCCTTCGCGGTTTTTCCGGCGGCAAATGCTCGTGACACTGGCGTGTATATATATATATATATAAAGCTAAAAATAGCAATGGTTATGAAAGAGAGCTTCGTACATATATGTAGCGATAAATTTGTTTTTCCGATAAGCCTAATATATATATCTAGGCATACATAGCTACGCATAAAAAAACTATAATATATGTATATCTCTCAAACTTATACAGCACACTTGTATAGCATTACGACACATTGTAGTATCGGCTTATGATTGGCGCGCAGAACCCGCATCATAATATCGCGGAGTATTCGTATGCGAACCTCGTAGATCGGAAAAATTAGGGATGCTAGAAAGATGTAAAATTCCAAAGTACTACGCGCGCGCGCGCGCGCGAGCGTGTGTGTGTGTGTCTGTGTGTGTAAAGTCAATTGATCTATCAATGTATCTATGTAGAGTCGATTCTAAAAATAATCGTATAAGCATACATCTATAAGGCTTTTAGGCAGGCGCGCACAGCGACTAACTTGTTTAACGAACGGAAGCGGCAGTTGGCTAGATATATACATATGTAAGAAGGTCTATAAAAAGATGAAGCAAAGAAAGTCTCGTGAGGTGTTATGCGCGCGCGCGCGCGCGCGTGTGTGTGTGTGCGTGTGTCATATACGCGCGTACACACGTGGAAGCTAATGGACACGTGTCTGCGAAACCGCAAGCGTGGTCGCAACCAGCAGGCGTATTGGTCCACACATACACATACATCTGTATAGATTCCAATCGTCGGACCTTCCACGATCACGCGTTATACCTGGTTATACCCGCGGGGAGAATCGCCAAATATCTCTCGTACGAGAAGAAAAGGGCTGCTCGTTATGATATGCAGGGCTGGGCAGCGATGAAACCCGGAACTGTCCGTAAGACGTAGAAGAAAGGAAAATAACAATGTGCCGTTTCACTACATTGTTATAAAAAAAAACATCGAATTTCTTCAACGATAACTTTTAAGAATAATTTTTAAAATCTTCCTTTAAAACGTAGTCTAAGAAACTTTAATTAAAAAACTTCTTTTTACGTATTTTCTGATAATCTTTCCTTTTCGATAGCTGATATTAAAGAAAGTTAATATTTTGATGGCTAATCAATGAAGAAAGTAAACAAACATCTACGATAATTGATCAATGGATCGTCTTTTTATTCTTTTACAGAGGGAAAACGTTCTTTCAGAGTCACAATTTACTATTAGAACCGTTAAATATAATCGATAAGTCACGCGTATATTACATTTTATTTTCGACTTATGCCTTGCAATATCTTAAACACCGATGTTAACATTTCTTTTTAATTCCAACCATATTTAGACCATATTCAAAATTAATGAATATTCAAGATTAATTGTGCGTTGGGAAAATCCGGGGATGGAGGAGATAGAAATTGGATTCTATTATATATGTGTGTATACTTAGTATGTATATATAGCGAAGTTCAAGGCCGGGGGCGATCGGCCGTATGCGCGACGCCCGTACGGCGATATGCTCTTTCAAGCACCAGAGCCGCGGACGGTAAAATCGAGCTGCTTTAATAAGCGCACATTTGGGAACTCCCCCGCTCGGATCCCGGTAAAAATTTTTTTGTTTTTTCTTTTTTTTGTTCAGTCGCCAATCTTTTTTCTCCTAGCTTGGTCGTGCTTTACGTATTAATTAATAAAGAATCGAATAACAATGCTTATATATATATATATATATATATATATATATATATATATATATCCTTGTCTCCTCTCGCCGAATGCAAAACGGCGCGAGAGCTCCGCTCGGTACTGTTGGCACTTAAAAAAAAAAAACAACTAAAATCCATGCCCCATATATACGCTGGATTACCGTTATTTGCCCTCGTGGCTCTTTCCTGTTGCTCATCTCCTTGTTCTATTCTTTTTTTTTTGTTTTTATCGTGCGCCCACAGAGCCGCAGCGAACTAAAAGGGTTTTGTGTGCGCGCGCGCGCGCGCGCGTGTGTGTGTGTGTGTACGCGCTTATCAAAAGCGAGGTTAAGCAGACGCGTGGTGTCGAGCTTTCGAGCTTTTTCCCTTGCCTACCCAAGCTTTAGTGCACGTTCTATTTTGTTTTTTGTTCTTTCCTTCGTTTCGATGACCCAAAGATCAGGACAAAAATGCCTATAGATTACCGACCTGTGTCAAGAGCATATATCGTAAAGGCGCGACCTTCTTCGACGTCGCGACGTTTTCCACAGTCGCGACCAACGGCACCGGATGTCCCATGGGAATAATTTATTTTTATTATTACGTGGGACGTGTATGTAATTTAGGTTATTCCCAAGGGTGAAATTGTTAAGCCTATATAGATATATAATATGTCTGAAGTCACGTCTTTAATGCCGGGCGATATATATGCTTTCAGCCCTTGTCACTTATGGATAAGTATGTGGCGATACCTTAAAGGCAAAAAAAAGTGGGCAACAGATATTTTCATTAATAACCGTTCTTTATTGTAATTTGTACACTATTAATTTATAACGATCGTTAATTTGTATAAAACGTTATATTTCCATAATAGATAAAGGCTCTCTTGCATATATATATATATATATATATATATATATATATATATATATATATTTCCACCTTATTAGGCAGAGCCTTACCTAACGCTCATTTCGTTCCGTTATTTCAGGCTCCGCGTCGATCGAGCAGAAAAACGGGAATGGAAACAATAAGGGCAATAAGACGAACAACAACGGGGCCGAGGTCAACAGAAACGAGGAGCAGAACGGCTCGCTCGACAAGTCGCAGGCGAAGAAGAAGCCGGTCGTGCCCGGTGGCACGCCTCTCTTACAGCAGACGTAAGTTCGAAAAAGCTTTGTGTTTCGCTTATTTACCCCGTCCCCACCTGCCTCATCACTACCATCTAACCATCGCCCGTCTTTGTCTCGTACAAAGCGAGTGGGAGATATTACGCTGATTTTGCTTTGTTTTGCTTGTTTTTTTCTCTTTTTTTTTTTTTGGTTTCGAGCTTTTTATCGACGATGGACCAAATGGATATAGAGGACAATTCGATTTTCATAATTACTATTCGAATATTGCTAATTTAAATTCACGTTCTTTTTGCGTCTCTCGATTCTCAATGCGAAGTTCGCAATACGTCTTCGACGCGTAAAGTAAGAATGCCAAGACAGAACGTAGTCCAGGATTTTTATCGTATGCCTGTGAAATTACACTCTTTGTTCGATGATATTTCGAAAAAAAATGAATCGATTCTGATCAAAAGGAGACACGTTTTAATTCAAAGTTAACGTATAAAATTGACGAACAGCAAGAGCTATAATGTTTCAATAATAAAAATCCTTCTATTAAATCAACATAATGGACGGCTACTCGAGCGTCGAGCATTTTCCATTTTCATATTGTTGCTCGCGAATTGGGATTACCAGGAGCATCTTAAATACAGCGCCGTCCGTATTGAAACGTTCAGTAGAAAAGATCCGAGAACGACCTGGCCAAAGAGTTGTTTAACGATTTTACATAGTTGCACCGTACGCGCGCGCGTACACAGATAGAGAGAGAGAGAGAGAGAGAGAGAGAGAGAGAGAGAGTAATCTGGAACAATTCGACGGTCGCGATCTAAATTCGTTCGCGACACAATGTTTGGCCAAAATATTATAGACTCTTATAGACGGTAGGCACACTGTTCTTGGGCACTTTTCTGTATAATGGAAAGGGGCACAAGGTCGAACTCTCTATGTACGCACACACACGCAAATACAGAACTCATCACTTTCTCCCGAAGGGCTCTCGATTGATTGCCATATTGGCGAGCCCTATATTGTATATATATATGTATATATATAAACGATATACTAGCCGCGATCGCCGTCTGAGCTCAGTAGAGGATCGGGGGATCAAGGCTTGGTAGGCGTTTCATGCTTCGACGACAATTTGTCGAGAGACCCGAAAGGGGGAGGAGGGATCTTGGGTCGAGCCTCCGCTCTTATCGATTGAAACTACGTTATGTGTATAATACATAGAAACCTGTGTACGACGTATACGACCGTGTGTCTTCGGCAGCTGCACACTTTTCGGGGAAGACTTTCGCTATATACGCATACGCGCGTTCCTTTGCCAACCCTCGCCGGATGAGGATGACGATGACGGTGACGAGAGAAAAAGATAGAGGGGGGGGGAGGAGTGATATCAACTCTTCTTCCTTTCCGCTTTCTTCCGATTATCATTTATTCCGCGATGGCGGAGCGCCACTTTCCAGAGTCAATATCTTTGGCTGGTAATTGACTTACCCTGCTCAGTTAGGAGTTCGTTCCATTTACGGTTCTGCTCCAATCCACCCTTATTCGCCGGTCTCGTTCCAGTTTTTGGCCCTCTTTTTTTTTTCTTTATTACACCTCGCCGAAGTGGGAGCGCGCATGGATGATTCATGGAATCCTTAAGGTTTCGAAGGGTGGCCGGTGAAATTGCTTTCCACATATATATGTGGTGTATAAGATTTTTTTTTTGATAAGTCTAATTCGGTTCAAAGTGATAAATATATGTAGCTTTATAATTATTTCTTGGTTATATTTTGAATCCTCAAATACGAGGATTACTATACTATGAAAATGTAAATGAATGTCGAAAAAGGAAAACGACCAAATATATAAGCAAACTTAAACTTCTCATGTAGTATAAACAACTGAACATAGCTTGTAGAAACGAAAAAATCCGTCGAATACTCCTTTCGCAAATATCACTTCTATAATCCAGGAGATAAGAAAAAAAGATAAGTTAAGCAATTACGAAGGAAACGCTCGCGACGGAAGTTGTTGGACGTCGAGGTTTGAACCGAATGGCGACCATGGATTTGTCATTAATTAAATTATTTTAAAGGTCGTTAAAGGATCAGTTATTTCAGTTATCATTTATCAGTTGTTTCAGTTACTTAACGTTATTTTTGGTGAAGTTTGTCCAAAAAAAAAAAAAAATCAAACGATCTTTAGTATCAGACAGTTAAGTCTAAAGTTCTCTGTAATTTCTGAATCTTTAACTTCTGAACTATGTAACTTCTGATTGAAACTGTAATCTCTGTATTTTTGATTTAATTTCTAAATGACCTTTATAGGTCCTTTTGAACCTTAAAGTCGAATTACAGAATCTAACGTTACAAAAATTTGCGCTCTTTCATGAATCCGAAATAAAAAATCTGGACGTTTGTTCAAAATACTAAAGATAATCATTGACAAACCTGAAGAACGACGAATCAAAGACAAGTCCAAGGTCATCATCACTTAATTCATCCTTTAAAAATAATACGATATATTCAGCGTTTTATTGAAAGTCTTGTCTTTCCATGGGATTAAGGTCCGGAACATTTAGAACATCCTGCGTATATTAGATACATAATAATGTTTTATTTCTGTACTATAATGTTTATTGCTAGATAAAGCTGTAGTCTAATTGTATACCTGTTGATTACAGATAAATCTACATCGCCCTCTCTGTCTCTCTCTATCTCTCTTTCTCCCCCCTCTGCTTCACTTTACACGCGAGCCCCTCCCGCCGCATGATGCATCATCCTCCGTCTCACATAAAAAAAGTTCACCGCGCGGCGTGCACCGCTCCCGAGGCCAAGGTTCAATCCTCCCCCGGTCTGAATTTCGAATCACATCCTGCGATACGCGCGAGCGCCGTTCCCGCCTCCTCTTCCCTCGCATTTTTTCCGTCTTATTCACTTTTGCTCCGTCACCTTCTCTCTCTCTCTCTCTCTCTCTCTCTCTCTCTCTCTCTGACTCTATGTCTCTTCTCTGTCTGTCTCTTTTTCTCTTTCCGCGTGTACGCGATACAATGCTCGCACGCGATACAATCGTTTGTCCTTATCTTTCTCACGATGTGGGTGTGCCAAGAGTAGGTACTTTTGACTATATATATAGTGCAAGAAAAAAAAGGGAAAAAAACGATGGATCGGGGGATTCTTTTCTGTATTCTGACGGAGAACCGGAATGTAAATTCGCATTATATACATGGTTCGTGTTAGTATATATATAGTTGGTTTCGCCGATGTGTCGGATGGGAAAGACCTTATGCTTTTTTTCCGTTCGCGTTTGCAACTTGTGTGTGTATATATATATATATATATATATATATATATATATATATATATGTATGTGCAGCTACTACATATATCTCGCTTACTTTGGTATAGAGCCGCGTGTTATTTTAATTTTAGAGATTTTTTTTGGAATTCGGCACTGTATAATCGTTAATCGATATTTCTTTTTTAATTAAAAGCGAGTTGTAATTAAATTAAGGCAGGTCAGTGAAAAGAGTGAGAGAATGAGATAGTAAATTTAATAAAGAGGCCCGATTCGTTTGACCCGATGCAGCGTGAGAATTTCTGCAGTACGTCCATATTTCAATTAAGTTTTCGTTAATAAACTGACAATTCATATTTTACGTTTAATTAGCAATAAAGCTTATTCATATACTTATGATTATTACACAATGTACGAAGCAAATTTTGCACACACACGTGACGCGTATAAATTGCTTTTACACTATTTGTACTGCAGCTATATATCCGCACGTACAAATTAACCTAATTTGATTTTCTGTGTGCTTTATAGAAATATCCATGAATCATAATATAGGAAAAACAATTTTTAAACACGATTTGTACAAAGAACAAAGTTTAATCTTTTAGCAGTGTTTATACGTATGGACATTAGATACCGTCCAAAAAAAAATCACATTTTAAATATAAATTACTTGGATTCTTTAAAATAAAATTTTTAATATTTACGGAAATCTTTAGTAATATACTAGAGATCTACTCTAATAATAAAGTAATATGTCTAGTAATACCCTCTAGCAATATATATACATATATACGAATTATCGATCGCTTATAATACACAAGGGGGATAAAAGCACTCTCGACGCGATCCGCAACCTTTCTCGTTTCTTTTTTTCTTTTTTTTTTTTTCTTTATTACATTCTTAACACGGACATAGCGCCTCCGAACACTATACATATACACTACACTGTTACTTTGCCACTCCCATTCCGTCCAGGGCAGAATCATCCCCCTCCGCCTAATCATCCCCTCCGCCCCTGCCCGACACGAGCAGTGCGGGGCCTGCGCACACTATTAATAAAAAGCAATTTTCCTAACCTCGCGCTCTCGTTTCTCATGTTTCCAGAGAGATATCGACCAGCCAGTTGGACTTCTTCAGGATGCTGGACGAGAAAATCGAGAACGTAAGTAGACACTTTTTATATACGTGCACGTTTAGCGGCAGAATCGGCGTTCGCCGATATACGACACGGACACGAGTCGTATTGTAAATAAAGAAAAAAAAATGATAATAAAAAATGTTATAGTGAAAAAATGCCCCGCTGAATAAGACCGCGATCGGGGCGCGTCCTAAGTAGAGTCAAGAAGAGTCCGGGAGCTCGTTGAAAAATTTTCCCTGCGTCGATGCTTTATTTCCTTCACCGCTTGGCTCTCTCGAGCGTATCCGAAGCACGAGGCTTGGGACGGTGAAGCCAGCGCGAAACTCCAGAGGACAATCGGCTGGTAACGATAATTTTCGCCGAGATTCCATAAGATCGCTGTGGGGCATTTCTTTTTTTTCTTCCTTTCGTCCCACCAATTTGCCTCGGCTGTAAAGGCTGCGACCCGTTGTCGACCGCGCGTCGATGCGAAATTAGCCAAGGCGCACGCGCCGTCCACGAGATTAACGCGTGTCTCGGCCTGACAAAAAAAAAAAAAAATCGTAAAATTAATTTCCCGGCGTACGGGCATTTTGGGGGGGGGGGGGGAACAGAGCCGGTATGCTCGGCTCGACACGGAATCGCCCGTGTATATACGCGTCCGCGCACCAGCGACGTATATAGATCGCTCGGATTCTACGGGCGCGTTACCGGCGGGGAATCGTCGACGCATTATCATCGATGCGCTATCAGCTATATACGAGCGCAAGCTCTCGACGCGATCTTTTGCCGTCGCCGCGATGACGACGAGGACGAGCGACGATCGACGAGCGCAATCGATCGGGTTCGATTTCACTTCATCGCGTGAGTGGAGTGTTCGTGACGATATGTGTGTGTGTGTGTGTATATATATATATATTTGTTCACGAAATACGACGTAGAAAGGAAAATTCGCACGCACCCACAGGGCCAAGAGCGAGACTCGCAATCAACCTTTTTTTCTTTCTTTAGCTCTACTTACTGCTGAGGGGGAGGGGAAAAAAATTTCCGATACGCCGCAATTTCGCGCCAAATTCTCGTGTTCTCGAATATTTATCTGGCGCACATATGCGAACGCTTATTACAAGTAGAAAAATAGGAATAGCTATTGTAACTTTCAGTCGTTTGCTTCATTAATCACCACCAATCATCTAAAAGGAATCAGTAATCGAATTCGATTAACAGTAATTTTTCATTTTCTCCGTTATGGCAAATGTTACGTTTTCCCACTTTCGGACTTACGCGACACAGCCGTGCGCAAAACACTGCCCGGTCCAGGAACATCGAGGAGGGGCGGCGGGGGGGTAAAAGGAATTTTTTTTTCTTTCTCAAAATCATACCTTGTCACCAAATGTCTCGTTATCGAATCGAATGCTATCGAGCAACGCGCCGTGGCGCATCGGATTACGCGTGGAATTCCGTAGTCATTCAGGCGCATCGGTGCACAGAAGCAAAAAGAACAAAATAATACATTTTTCATCGATGCATTAATTGGACTAGCAATTTTCCTCGCTTATGCGCAATTTGTTTTTCTAATGAGCGATTGATATTTCTGAATTAAAATACATATAGATATATAGGGCATCGTCTTCTGTCGAGCGTTTAGTAGAATTTTTCAACATATATACTCGTACACCTCCGCCCCATAAAGCTTGCTATCGAAGTTTTACGCGTCTTTAAAAAAAGCCCGAATTTTGCTCCCGATTCTTTTCGAGCTGAATTCGTCATATTACGAATGAATTGCAATGATTGGCTTGTAAATTATAGACGCGTATCTGATTAAGGTCCTATAACGTATCCTGCAAACTATCGCGTATGAAAAAAAAAAAAACTCGGGGATATGCATTATCGTTCGATCGTAATTCTTGAAGTATCTCGCGTTGTGCAAACTTTCCTAAGTGATAGCTCTCGGTCAAGCATGTTAAAACTTCTGGCTTAATAGATGGTCCTATCATTGTGCGTGGGTGTGTGCGTGTGCGCGTGTGTGATGCAAAAAAAAAATTCGCCGTATTTCATACCCAAACGCTATATAAATCACGAGGATTAGACGTGCATAATGTTGTAGGTGCTCCGGATTTTGAAAATGTCTCGAGAGCATTTTTTGGAAGCGAAATTCGAAACGAAATTCCCGTATATGTGAATGCGGTAGCTAGCACGAACATGTGTTAATTGTCTAAATTAATGTGGGGCCCTCTTTAGAAGCGACTTATCGGCACTTTTGCACGCACTCTAGATATATATATATTTTTTTTTTCGCTCACCTAGCGGCGCGAAATCCGCAGCATTACCTAGACCACTCGCTCTCATGGGAGTAGGCATCTACACCCGTACATAATATATACACGCTGCGTATGCACATCGATGGACGTGCATATATACTGTAGATATTGTGTTGGATTTCCAACTGTTGTAAGATCCTTGATATGTGATATACGCAAGACGGAATCGAGACGATATTTTCCGCGCGATATAGCGATGAACAAACGCAGAGGGGAGGGAGAAATCCAGGAAAATGGATTGAACTTGCCTTTTTCCGCATACACGGTTATATATATATATATATATATATATATATATATATATATATATATATAGAAACTGTATAAACGATTCCAAGTATAGAGATATATAGTTGCCGAGAAGCTGATACTCTATCAATACCAGAATGCTCTGTCATTTTTCACCATCCTGCCTGCGCACTTATAGATGTCGGAAGCAGTGAATTTCCTGACGCCCATCTACTGGATGCGAAAGGAAATCGAATACCTCGCACCCTCCCCGACGAAGCATTACATTACGTGTTTCTTACAAATCACGCACCCGAAGTTCACGGTGTAATGGATGCTTTGGGAACTGTATATATATATATATATATATATATATATATATATATATATATATATATGTGTGTATGTATGTATGTATGTATGTACGTATGTATGTACGTATGTATGTACATATGTATGTATGTGTATACGTTACATTTTTGTCAGCATAACATTCGCAATTTTTTTGTTGTTGTCACGCTTTACAACTTTCAATTTTGTTTTTTTTAATTATTTTTTTATTGGATTTTACTCGAGTATAATATATATAAATTTTATAAAAAGTAAATAAAACTGCAATATTAATTCAGTTTTTTTAAAATTCCTATTATTACATAGGTAAAATGTAACACTTTAATAATGATTTAATACTACTAAATAACAACAAAAAATAGTTATCAGTCTACTGTAGAGCTACTGTTATATAATGCTCCCTCATATTTTTCGTTATTTTGAGATTCTTTTCATAAAGCAAATATAATGTTAACTCGACAAAAAAGGATTACAATTGACACTAATTATATATGTAAAAGAAACAATACACACAGACACACACACACACATATTGCACTAATATTTACAAAAATACTAAAACATTCAAGGGGCCAAAAAATTTCTTAGTTTATTTTCCGAATCACTTTTATGCTCTAGGAGACGTAATAGATAAAAAAGGAAAGATATAAAATATAATATATATTATTGTATAGTTTATTGGGCAGATAACCTTAATAATAATATATATTTTCCGAAATGAGCTTAAAATGTAAATTTACACACCCGCCGACGTGTTGAAATTTTTGACTGCGGGCTATACCGATTAGCACAAGAATGTACATGGTAGATCCAATTTGCATAGGTTATTTTGGAATATAGCAAGCATAAAATAAAATTTTAAACCCTTCCCTCTATTGAAAGAGTAAAATCAACCAGCTGAATGACCTTTAAGCATATGATTTAAGAAAAGAGAAGCGTTTTACTGTCAAAATGTGGATATGTCATTTTAAGCTCGCTTTTGCAAAAATCTTCTTTCCCTTCAGAAAATCGTAGACAATTACATTACATATTCTTCGTATGAGAAAAGTATCGCAAAGCGCACGAAACGAAAGCAATAATCGACGAGGGCACTTTTACCGCTTGAGATAGCTTATGGCACTCTTGCGTTATAAAATACTACTTTACACACAATGACACTTTACATATATCGCATATATAAACATAGCTATGGACGCTCATATGTATAGAAAAAATACTTCTTAAGCGAATAGAAAAAAAATGAACTACATATGTATATCTTCTTCATTTCAGGGCCCGGATTATGACGAGAACGCCGATGCCTCTCTGCGCGAGGAGCACGTGAGCGGCCTGCTGCGACGCTGGGAGCTGGCGAGCGTTTCCTGGTCGAACGTCGTCGACGACAATAGCAACGGACACGATTTCAACCAGCATCAGCAACATCAGTATCACTACGCCCAGCAACCGCCCCCGAGCCATCGGGCCCCGATGGGCCCGCATCAGTACCCGCGGCCCGGCCACGCAAGCCTGCCTCCGCCCCTGAGCGGCACCACCGCCGCCGGCCTCAGCGTCATGGACCGAGAGGGCATGCGCAACATCGTCGGCGGCCGGCCCGAGACCGCCCCGGTCTACGTGCAGCGCATCAACAGCGCGAATCGCGTCGACGGCCTGCAGGACGTGGTGGGCCACCACCATCAGCACTACATGCACTGCGCTTCGCCCAGCATGCCGCGCCACGTCCTCGAGTCCATCAGCCAGAGCCCCACCCAGAGCCTGAAGACGCCACCCGGCAGCGTCAACTCGCCGACGAGCCTCGGCCGCTACCATCACCAGCAGCAGCAGCAGCAGCAGCAGCAGCAGCAACACTATCACTCGGAGCTGCAGCAGTCGGCCAAACTAACCCAGTACGGGCAGATGATGGGCGGTCCGGGTTCCCTCAACGGCGAGTACGCCCAGTTCAGGGAGCGCGAGTACGCGCGTCAACAGCAGCAGCAGCAGCAGCAGCAGCAGCAGCAGTACGAGGCGTCTCTGCTGAGGAACTCGCCGAGCAATCCCTACGTACAGCAGTTCCAGATCACGAGCAGTCCAGCTGCGCCCCAGCAGTTCGCCGGGCCGAGGAAGCGCGGCGGTTTCAACGCCGCCCAGATGACGTGACCGGAGCAGCAGCAGCGCGACAGGGACGACGGCTGCTGGACCACGCGATAGCGACGCCACGGGAACGGGTTCGACGACGTCGACGGCGGCAGCGATAGCGGCGACGGCCGGGACGGCCATCAGTAACGACCGCGGATTTATGTTCCCATAAAGACTGATAACGCGGGGACACGCGCCGTGACGCGTGACGCCGATACGGCGAGGAGAGGCCACGGCGCTTTCGAGTTGCGGAAACGTATGACGGGAGGCGCTCGGAACCGTTTTTTCGTGGGACGTTCGTTCCTCGAATCGCCGAGTGAGGAAGCAAAAATTGATGCGGGGTTCGGGCGTGACGGCATGGACCGTATGGCGAACGTCGCGTTGACGCTCCGTGACGATTTCGTAATACATGTCGGCGACATGGTCGACCGTACGAGGAGTGGCGAAACGCAAGCTTAAATTATCGTAGAAAGAAAGAGAGAAGAAGAAAATGAAGAAGTACAAGAGTAAACGAGTCTTTTGTCAAGCTTAAAACAAACAAAAAAAACGTATATATATGAAAAATCAAAAGAATAAAAATTCAAGATGGATCTATACAAAGAATTATACTTTCCAAATCTAGATTGAGATTGTACAACCGATGTTTTATAAATTTTCATATTTTATATATAAAGTTTAATATATATACATATTTTTATGAGTTTTGCATTTTTAACGGATTTACGTCGACACATAATATATAGAAAGAGAAAAACTTGTTCGCGACGCTAAAAGCGAGACAAATATATATAAAAAATATGCATGAAAAACAAAATGAAAACGATACCAAATCAAAAAATCATAGTCTCCCCTTTGTTGCTGACAAGAAATATATATATATATATATATATATATATATATATATATATATCCTACGTTGAAAGTGCCAAAGGTCGTACACGAAGCTTAAGAAATGATAGACGGAGAGGCAATTAAGAGAAGAGTTACATTGTGTATGGTGCTTAAGGTGCTGCTATTGTTTCAAATACGAAAAAAATGGTATACTCGGGGTATTCCCATCGATTTTCTTGATTTTCCAATCTGTTATATACATAGTATTCCCATAAGCTTCCCAAGCTTATTAATCTTTTATTAGCAATATATTAATTTATAACACTATATATATTCTATGATAACACGAACAATAAGGAATTTTTCAACATGTCGACGTTTACAAAAAAATTCAGCGAGGGCGTCAATAATCAATTTCCTACTTTTAGCCAGATATTACATTTGATAAGAATTGAAATAAAATAATACTGCGCCGCTCGATGAAAAATACTTCATCATTTTTTACTGAAAGAAAATTCAAGAATATGTATGGCAAATTAATAAATTTCATAACGGAATACGTTTAGATTATTGTTTAAAATGCTAGAACTAATAAAATGTACGTCAACGTGTTAATATTCTTACGATTATTAATCATAGAAGCCACGCAGTAAAACTTGATCTATCTTCTCAACTGAAAATCTGTTAAAATCACCTTCAATAGATTCCATCTCATCGTTGCGTTAATCAAAATTTTTGTTCCACGTATATATATCTCTATCGGCCAAAGCTAAATATACCTTCGTATTTTAGATATCGAGGATACTTATCACCTCGTGATGATTTCGAACTTGTGAAAATTCAAAATAATGCGGGAAGGTGTCGTTATATATATATATATATATATATATATATATATATATATATATATATATATATATATATATAGATACACTCATACGGAAGGTTTCAAGTAGCTCAGTCATTCATGACGAAATCGATATATATATATATGGTCGCCTCCTTAGTTTGCCCTAAGTATGTAGGGTGCGAAGTCAGAGGTGGAAGAGGCTTTGATGGATTCTCATTCTCGCCCTCTTTCTATATATATCTTTTCCGACTTCCGCATACAGTTATCTGCGCGCTCGGCTTTTACTTTTGTAACCCTAATTAAATTTAGTATAATACCTGTAACGAAGTTACAAGGTAGTAATTGTTCCTCTTGAAGGTGAAATTTTCCTCTAATGGCTGAAGAGATTTAATTTACTCGCACTTTTAATTCCGTAAATAAGAATTTTCCACCGTAATCCGTTATCTTACAATTATTCGGCGGGAATCTAACATATCCTTTTTTGCTTATGCATTCTACAAACGTTATAGTATCCCGATTTTTTCCGATAGATATTTTAAAGCAGTTAAGTTCCAGTGCCGGATCCACAATCAGATTCTAAATATTGCCATATTAAAGCAAGATACTAATTAGTATTCTCGTATAATAATTTATATAATATAATTTTGCCTTATTATTATATTCTCTGAACAATAAAAACGGTATGCAAACACACATACACAGACACTTCTATAATGCGCGAACGCATTCCTCCCCCCCCCTCCTCACGCTCACGACGATGACACTTCTCCTCGGAAACTCATATTCCCTTCTCGCACGCCGCTGACCTAATTCGTCTGTGCGTGTGTGTGTGTGTGCGCGCGCGCGCGTGTGTGTTACCCCTCCCTTCCGCCTCGCGCCCTGCCCCACGCCGTCAGTTATGAAGAACGACCCGAATTTTTCCGCGTTTCGATTGGTTATTATTATATGTTTGGGTAGAGGGAGGGGGTGGCATTTTTCTCTCCCTCGCCGCGCGATGGACGGACCAATGCCATCAAAATTATTACAGTTTCACCTATCTTATGAATGTTTGTATCGGCGCTTCTTTTTTTTTTTTTAATCTAACCAAACAAACAAACGCGCGCGCACGCACACACACACACACATGTGAGATCAGAATAAATGCTATAAATGGATTTCTATAAATATTCGACTTTTTGTTATACATATATACATATACGAAGAGATGAATTTACGGAAAGTGATTGCTTTAATTTGAATCATTCATGATATTACTATGTTATGATCTTAATAAGGGAGTCCAATTAGGTACCGAGCAAGCATGGAAAAAAAAAGGAAATCGACGAAATACACATCTCGTAACGTAAGCTTTTCGTATAAACGATGCACACCTTTTGGCGCCGCAGGCACTTGTAAACTCTGTATTAATTTGATCGGTGACAATGACGGATACACACACACACACACACACACCCACACAAAACAAAAAAATAATACGGAAAAAGAAAAACCCACACGACTGCAGACTTGTATATAAATATAAAATTATTTATATAAAGAAACGATTATATATCCGGAATTCGTCGTCGTCGGTCCCTGAACGCGAGAGCAGAGATAACATATTAACACTATACGTGTACATTGATATAATGTAGGTATAGCTTTTGTGTACATATACAGGTGTACGTGATATCCGCGCGAACATGGCGGGGAGGAGGGGGTGGATGAGTAATTGGCCGGTCCTATATAATTGTGTATGAAAAATTTCGCAACCCCCGCGCGGTGTATTTCTCCCCGGTGGTGCGTGTATATAGATTTTATGCACTGTAATACAAACGCGAAGACATTTTATAATCCGTCTTTACGGGGATATCGCGTAGATTATAATTATATATCGTATATATGTATATATATATATATATATATATATATATATATATATATATATATATATATATAGAGAGAGAGAGGAGGAGCGATGTTGTGCTTTTATGTATTAATGTATATATACATATGTGTAAAAATGATGAGAAAGCATTGTGTTGATCATATAGCTTTAGTTTAATAAATTAATGTATAACGAGCGATTGAGTGCGCGCGTGTATATATATATATATATATATATATATATATATATATATATATACCATTCATAAAATACATTGTGGCACGTGTGCGCATAGACCTGGCATACTATATAGTTATCTATGTAGAAAAATCGTATAACATTGTGTATAGAGAGATTCATTGTATATGTAATAACAAAAATAATGATAACAATAATATTAATTAATATTAATAACAATAATAGTAAGAATAAGAATAATAATAAGAATAATAATGTTTAAGCGCGCTATAAAAACCCAAATTTTAGCGTATAATGACTGTATATTTCTATATGTTGACCATACGTTTTCAAACGATGCAAAGGTAGAAAGAAAGAGAGAGAGAGAAAAAGAGACAGAGAGAGAGAGAGAGAGAGAGAGAGAGAGAGAGAGAGAGAGAGAGAGAGAGAGAGAGAGGGAGAGAAATGAAGAAAATATATAATGAAATTTAAACAAATAAATAATTAAATGAAAATATGATAAAAGGAAAATAAAAAAACTATATTATATAATATATAGTTGAGGCTGAGACAAATTTTATATTTCGTGTTACGATATACATATAATATATATAACATGTACACTCTGTATTGATATATATATATATATATATATATATATATATATATATATATATATAAATTATAATTCACCCTTTAGAGATACTTTCGTCATTGAACTCACGAACCCATTGCTCCATGCGTAATAAAAAGTAAAATATCCATATATTTACAACTTCGTATGTCTTATTCTGTTGATAAACTTGCATTCTTTTCGTATATAAATAAATTCATAATTTCTCCTTAAAAATATGTCTGCACAAGTGTTTTTAATCCTTACCACCATATTCTATATATATATACATAAGATCTTCTAATAATATCTATAATAATATCTATACGTTTTCTTTTCATTGATCTTTCATTTCGCATGACTTTCTGCAAACAGGCAATCCTCGTTTTGTTTCCATTATCATCCATACGTGTACAGCACTTATAAGTAAAATAATTAAAAATGTTTTTTTTAAATTGTCCAAGTATACAGGAATTGGAGAATGCCGTTGCGGAGTGATCCGGTCAAGATGTCGCCGAAAAAAACTTCTTCAGCACGCTTCTATAATTCCATAATCTTCTATAATCGAAATTCTTTGGTACGCCAATGGTACCGATCATGATTCGAAAAATGTATTTTTAATTATAAACCAAAAACTCGACCGTCGAACGAATGAAAGGTATACGATAATTCTTTGATTAATTTCTTTCAGTTAAATCGTTCATTAACAGAAATAATACGTTTAACGGCAGCTTTATAAGTGAGAAAAAAAAAATTGTTCAAGTGACGTTACGGTATAATATAATACAGAAACGCGAATAAACTGTCGTAAAAGATTTTTTATGTAACATCGATATTTTTCATTATGTGCGACGTATTGCCCGATTATGTCGAAAATAATCTGGCCGTTTGTAAATCTGCATCAGCCCACTGATCTACGATCAGTGCAAGATGAATTTTAATTCTACAATTTTGGCACAACCATAAACGGAGAACGAAAGCGACGCTGTGGCAAAATCAATAATATCAATATTAAATTACTGTCTATTCTTCGGGTTGGGCAAAAGACGAAAAAAAAAAAAAAAAAAAAAAAAAAAACGGTAAAAGTGTATAATGCAGCTGAACGATTGGAATCGCGACTCGTCCCCCGTCCGCTTATCGTGGCAATATGTATATTTCAAGTATATGCACGTATCATATCCCGTTCGGGAGCCGGGCCTCGCGCTTATCAAGCGCCAAGCAAAATTTAGCTCCTACGACGGTATAAAGCATTGTTCAGCCACGAGATTAAATTAACACGTTCGCGCAACAGACGCGAATTTTCACGCCAATAATAATCCGCTAATAATCTCGTTATCCCCAAGATTTTAGAATCGAAACTGTAACGAGTAATCGTGAAATCTTGCCCTAACGCCTGAAGCAGCATCAATACCGTAGGTAATCGTTTCGCGACCTATAGGCCTACGCGCCCTCGTGCACCGCGCGCTTAACGTCTCGGAACGACGTCTGAAGAAACCGATGCCGAGAGACCATGGTCAATGTCGATAATTCGCCGGGGAAGTTCAATGATTGGGGTTCAACGACTTTTTCGGCGAGGGAAAACGATCTCGGTATAAATAACGCGTGCATCTAACGTTCTCGTTTCGTCCATTCGAATGAGATATGAAGATAAAAGCTGAATGAAATGAGTTTTTAATTTACATAATTCTTTTACATATGAGAACGCATATTTCATAGGAATCTTTATATTAATATATCATTTGCTCACGTTAAACTTTATTTGTCAACATTTTTCAAAATCTAGGCGCAATCCCAAAACCGAGGGGACATATATATATATATATATGTGTGTGTGTGTGTGTGTGTGTGTTTAGTAGTATGACATATTGAAGTAAATAATCACCAATAAGCCGCAGTATTGACAATCCCCTCCGAGTCAAGGCCAGAAAACGCGGGAAATTCAACCGCGTAAAAGAGCCTCGCACTTATATATATATATATATATATATATATATATATATATATATATATATATATATATACACACACACACACACACATAGATTTATGCATGTAAGCGTATATGTCTTGTGTCCTTTGGGTAGTACGAGCTAGAAACGCATTATTTATACTTATACACGCGTACGTATAACATTTAGAACCGACTTCCGCAAAGAAACCCTTAAGATTCCAATATATATATATATATATATATATATATATATATATATATATATATATATATATATAATATATTGGTATAAAGCGCGAGGAAAGCGATGGACAAAAGGGCGGGGGGACGGGTGCGAGGGACAGTCAGACAGATATATCAGCGACTCCCGATCACCCGCCGATGATTGATGTATCGTTATATGTAATGATAATTATATGGCTGCGACGCGATTTTATTTGGGTCAGGGGGCGGAGACGCTCCCCCCCCCCCTCAATGACGATCGTCGCGTATACATTACGGTGGTCCTGTACGTGAACGCGCCGCTCCCTTTTACCGCCCCTCTGCGTCTTCCGCTTAATATACGTTAGGACGCGATGGTATATTATCCGATGTCGCGCGCGCCTCGAAGTTCTGTTCTCCCGATATATTAAATATTGTATGTATATATGATAACGCAGCTGTCGCACGCATAAACTCGCCCTTATAGCTTTTTCGGGAGGGGGTGCTACGCATATAGATGTATACACACACACACACACACACACACACACACACACACACACACACACACACATAGATATATGTAGATATAAAGCTACGTGTCGCAGACTACGTCCTTATATGAGACACGAACGCGCACGCGGACAAAGAAGCTCTTGCTCTATACGTATATGTGGATATGCTATTGTGTGCGCGACAAAGGTGAAATCCAATTTGAGGGAAAATAATACAGGACGAGTGTGAGAGACTGGGAGAGAGAGAGAGAGAGAGAGAGAGAGAGAGAGAGAGAGAGAGAGAGAGTGAGAGAGAGAGTTCTGTCGTGTTTGCGCCGCGTGCGTATATATAAAATATGTAGATATAGCGAGATGGTTTTTTTATTGAGATATCGAGATCGTAACAACGCCCCATCTGTAATTTTATAAAGATTTATTAAAGGATTCCTTTTAAATAAGTCCTATTTAAAAGAAATTTCGAAAATCCATTTACATATCGTATATATATATATATATATATATATATATATATATATATATATATATATATATATAGAGAGAGAGAGAGAGAGAGAGAGAGAGAGAGTTATAAAAAAAATATTTAACAATAATTCTTTTTAAACACTGACTTTCTCCACAAAATTATTCCATCGTATTCAGCACGCACCCGAAAATTCTGAAGAACGGGGAAAAGAATGCTCTTTTACTTAATCTATAGCAGATATATATATATATATGGATGACGGGATTTGGTCCAAATCGAGCAAGATGCAGTACTTGTTGGTGGATTATATGCCTCCAAAATGAGCTCTCTAAAGTTTTTCGCAGCCGACGCCCTTCTCTCTACTGAGCGCGGAAAAGCAAAGTTTTGCAATGGATAAAAAATAATTTATCATACAACGAATTAGCTTCAACGTTTTGTTTTTTTTTTTTTTTTTTTTATCTCGACAACGTCAACATAAATTTGAAAAATGGGAAAAAGTTACACGACGGCCGAGACTTGGTATATACGCGTATGGTGTATGATCATCTTGTAGCTTTTGTTCCACAAGCCTCCCATATCTTCAGTTATGCGCGACGAGTAATTTTTACTGTACAATTTAATTTGACAAAATTACGACCTCGTCTTGTACGAAGAAGTGATACTTGCATCGCGACAGATCTTGCACGGACTTCAATTTTCATCCAATGCTCGCGAAAAAAAAAAAAGGTGAAATGTAAACGACGCTTGTGCTCCTTCAAAAATAAAAGTCAGTCTTTGACAATCGTATTAATAGACAATTTCTGTCTTGAAAGTGATGACCCGGGCATATATAGGACGGCCGAGCAGAAGACACGTATAATGGAAGTAATATAAACTATCAACCGGCGATCAAAACAACGAAGGACGAGCGATATTACGCATTGTCTAATCTATATCTTTACATATATACTGGAAATATTCCAGATCATATAATATGTGTGTTAACAGTGTATTAGCAATCTATACCTTGATAGTTAAAATACGGATTGTCGTACATACGCGCACGCACACACATATCAATGTATAATATGCCATTTTTCCAGAGTATATACTATACGTTTAAATTTGTTTTTCGAGCGATGCAGATTGTATATTATATTTAATAGTAATCCATCGCCGCCTCTTCGGGATGTTGGTATAGAAAAATTATATCCGTGCTATATATAGCACGGTGGTATGCACGCGTATCAATCTAAAATTAATAAAATTTAAATATTATATAACCGTCAAAGTTTCAAGCTCAGCCGGATGGTGGTAACGTGTAGTTATTAATGCTAACGAAGAAGAAATAACTTTTTTTTTTTTTTTTTTTTTTTTGTCATTTCGAACAAAATGATATTACATATATGTTTGTTGAATCGCGTAAAAAAAATGAGGATATATAATGCGTTTGTATTTTTGTTGTTTTTTCGTGCATTCTGCAAATAAAACAAATTGTTCTATGAACATTTAGATATACATATATAAATATATATATATATATATATATATTATTTATAGTCCTTATTTATATTTTATTTGTTAAACATGTGAAAAAATTCAAATCTCATGTTTTTACACTTGCGCATTTAAGAAATGATTTTAAATATATACTTGGAAAATCTCGTTATTAAATTAGTCGGAAATTTCTTCACATTGCTTAGCGATATTCTGTAAAAAAAAAAGCCTCATGTATTCGCTATAATGCGCAGGATCGCGTTAACTTTCGTAAAGTGAAAAAACCACCTATACATCTGATTGGCATTATTGAATAAAAATACTACTTTACGAGACTTCTATCTAGTTTTTAACTAATTATTTATTTTACTTATACGTTCTTCGATTGGAATTTAATGTTTATAAAAAAAAAAAAAAAACACTTTCCTTCTTAATAAGAAAATTATTTAGTCTGAACTGTATACGTGTTTAAAATCGTACGCTAACGTAAGATCTATTTTATTTATCCCTATGTTTAATCGGATTTATATACGGCGCGTAATCGAGGACCGATTTACCCAGGCGACCAAGTGACATACGTCTTCTATTGCGCAAACGCACCTGTTGTGCCAGTGGAACGTGCTGTACGCACACTATACCATCTTGCACGCTTCATGCACTCTGCTTTTTTTTTGGCATTCGTGCTGCCACCTAGCAGTGTGAAATCCGAGCAAAATGTGGTTGCACCTGTCAAACACAAGTTGACTAGCTTGACAGAAGTATTTTGAATAAGGAATTTTCCATAATTATTTTCGAGAAAGGTTAGTTACTTGCGCATTTATTTGTTGCACATGAAGGCCATTATACGCATTGCACAAAACTTTTGTTTTTAAAATTTTTGTGGGTGTGGCACTTCTATTGTAGATTTGTCACTTCATCAATCGAAAATTTCTATTTATTTTTCTCCATCCCTCGCAACAGTCATTCCACGTTTACATGGTGAATCATATATGATTACACAAAGCTCAACAGTCAGAATTATTTAATATTCTGAAACAAGGTTCTATTATAATGTAAATTGATATTAGAATCGAAATGATTTTAAGGTTAGGATTTCAATTAGTGAAGAATGTTATTTATGATAGCTAAAATTGAATATTTTAAAAGCAGGAAAAGCTCTTTTGATTTAATAATTCATTATTATTCATCGTGCGTGGTACATTATTGGATTTCGAGAAAATCTTGTCAATAAATAGTGCGAGAGTAATATTATATTTTAGTATAAAACAGAGAATCTTAGCTTAATTGAAAATAACTATGAACTTATTATTATTTTGAAAAACTTATTGTTCTCATTAAAAGTAGTTTATTAAATAATTATTCATATTAATGAGATATTTACATGTTATTAAATATTTTCAGACCATCGCAATATGAGCTGTAATATATAATAATGCGTCTCACAAGAAGAATTATTTGTTGAAAATAAAATTCATCAGAATGGAGAAAAGGGGAAGTGCTGAACTTTTAAATATTGATCAAAATAATTCAAAAAATGCCAGTTCTGATTCTCTCAATTCCGACAGTAAAAGCAGTTCGCTCAATTCAAAAATGGGACAAGAATCGGTAAATATATACAATAGAATAAGCTGATTATTAATAATTACTTTGAGTGCTACTAAATCAAAACTAGTTTCTTTGGTACTTTTAAACATATTATACTTACTTCTATAAACTTCAGGAAAGTTGGGAAAAGGCATCTCACTCTAAGAGCTTCTCAACAAGCTCAACATCGACAGATAATAATATCATATCTGCTCTAGAAACTAAAAAAGAAAATCAAGGAAAAGAGGATATGGTAAAATTGTCAATAAAACATAAATGCAACATTTTTATTTTGTTTTAACTACTTCTCTATCACTTTAATTTTGGCAAAGCTTATTAAGTTTTTACTTAAAAATTACAATTTATATATTTTGCTCATCACGCATGACTTTTGAAATTATGTAGGTTTATCGAATACTTTACAAGAGTATTCATTTAGTTATTTATATGGTAAATCATATACAAAAACACTTAACATCTAGTTATGTATTACCTCATGTACATAGTTACAGAATCTATATATTTTATATATTTAAATAATTATTTGAATTCACACTAAAGTTTTTAACTATTTAAATTTCTTTCTATTTAGCAGAATTTGACTGGAAATGAAACTGGACCTCCGCTTCTTAATGGTGAAAGAGTTCAAGGAGTTTCTCGAGATGTTACATATTTGTGCCCTTATTCGGGGCCCACTCGAGGTGTATTAAGTGTTACAAATTATAAGCTGCATTTTCGTAGTATAGATAGGGTGACTCCGTACATAGTTGAAATGCCTTTAGGAGTTGTAAGTAGAATCGAGAAAGTTGGTGGAGCAACGAGCAAAGGAGAAAATTCCTATGGAATAGAAATATTTTGTAAAGATATGAGAAATCTTAAATTTGCTCACAGGCAAGAGAACCATTCCAGGCGAAATGTTTTTGAAAAATTACAACAGTATTCTTTTCCATTATCGCATAATATGCTCCTATTTGCATTTGAATATTCAGAAAATTTTCCTGAAAATGGTTGGAATGTGTATGAACCAATTGCTGAATTAAAACGAATGGTAAGTATTAATTTTTTCAAAAATCAAATTGGATCCTTTTAGTTATATAATAATTGTTCATTTTAATTTTCAGGGAATAAACAATGATATGTGGAAGATATCAAAAATAAATGACACATATTCTATATGTGACAGTTATCCTGCTGTCTGGGCAGTACCAACCGCTGCTACAGATGAGGATCTTCAAGCTTCTGCTGCATTTAGAAGCAAGGGTAGGCTCCCAATTCTCTCTTGGATTCATCCAGAGAGCCAAGCAACGATAACTCGGTGTGCACAGCCCCTTGTTGGTATGGGTGGAAAAAGAAGTCGTGAAGATGAGAGGTATATTCAATTTATAATGGATGCCAATGCTCAAAGTCACAAGCTATTTATTATGGATGCCAGACCCATGGCTAACGCCGTAGCAAATAAAGCAAAAGGTGGAGGATACGAAAACGAAGATGATTATCAAAACAGTGAAATCGTTTTCCTTGATATTCACAATATACATGTAATGCGAGAAAGTCTTAGAAAACTCAGGGGTATGATAGATTTAATGTTTCTAATATTTCTTTATATGGACGAATTGTTCTTCATGTAAATACATTAATTGCAGAGATATGCTTTCCTAATATTGATGAAACAAGGTGGCTCTCTGGTCTGGAATCAACAATGTGGTTAAAGCATATAAAATGTGTTCTGGCTGGAGCTGTGAAGATTATTAATAAAGTAGAAACACACAAAACTTCTGTATTGATTCATTGTTCTGATGGCTGGGATAGGACTGCACAGGTGTGTAAATATTTAATCTGCAGCTTGAAATAATTATTAAACTATTTAGTTTTAAATACATTTCTAAAATTTTGTTTAACATTTTAGCTTGCGGCTCTTTCTATGCTGTTATTAGATCCTTATTATAGAACTATAAAGGGGTTTGAAGTTTTAATCGAAAAAGAATGGCTCAGTTTTGGTCACAAATTTCAACAGGTAACTAAATGTTTATGTTAAACTATAGAGAATCAGTTGGTTTTTAATTAATTTTTATATTATATATTTAGAGAATTGGTCATGGTGATGAACATCATAGCGATGCTGACAGATCGCCAGTATTTGTACAATTTGTAGACTGTGTTTGGCAAATAAGTCAACAGTTCCCAAATGCCTTTCAATTTAATGAGCATTTTTTAACAACGATATTGGATCATCTTTATTCGTGTAGATTTGGTACTTTCTTATGTAGCAGGTATCTTATTTATTTTATGAAAAACTAGCAATTATCTAATTATTTAATTGAGAATGTATAAAAAGTAAAAATAAATTTTAGTGAACGAGAAAGAGTACAAGAGAGATTAAAGGAGAGAACTGTTTCATTGTGGTCATTTATCAACAGTCAAATACCACTTTATCAGAATCCATTGTACTGGGATGGCCCAAATCATCAAGTTGTTTTAATCCCCGTCGCAAGTATGCGGTATATTAAGCCTTGGAAAAGCTTTTATTGTAGGTGGAATCCTACAATGCGACAACAGGTATGTGTCCTTTTTGTATAATAAAAAAAATATCTATTACAGAATTTTCTAATATTCAAATTAAAAAACATTTCAAACTAGTTACTCAAATTTTAATTATTATTTTAGTTACTCTTGATAATTTTAGCTACTTCTTGAAACATAATTTAAATGGCCTGTATTAACCTTCCATTTGCTTTAAAAAGATTACACAATAATTATCCTCTCGTTTCAGGATCCCGTGTACCAGCGAACACGTGAACTTCTAGTCCTGAAAGAACAGATGAAAAAGAAGGTCGAAGAGTGTCGACGCGAGCTGTCAGCCCGCACCAATCGGATACTTAATTCCCAAGCGGCGTCGCGGCTACATTCACCAGTGCACTCTTAGCAGTACCCGATTGATCAGCCTCAATTACTTCTCACGTGTAGCTTTGTAAATGAGCCTTAGAACTGCTACTGCAAAAGATATTAACAAAACAAAATGAAAAAAAAAGAAACACACGCACGGCAGCTTTGTTATTTGAAAGATCGATCGCGCATAAGGCGACCTCGTTTCCTTTGACTGAATCAGCTTAGCTGTTGTACAAATCGCCACTGTATAACTTGTGTGGATATGACGAGAGGGAGTTAATCACTTGAAAAGGATGGAATCGGGAAGAGAGTTAAACTGGACGCTTCTCATGAATCTTTAAAAAATATGTATATATATATATTACAATCTTAAGGATAAAAACTCAAATAATCGAACATTTATACATGTAGTGAACGGTATAAAAAAATATTTCATATTTATATTTAAAAACGCAAAAAAAGAAATGAGAAAAAGAAGTTAACTTCTGTTTTTTATCGAAATCCGTGTCGCGCGTACTCAGTTTGGCATTTTGAAATTGAACTCATATTCCGCCACTGCTGCCACTCCTTGCTCCTCTATGTGACAGTGTGGAAGCGGGCAGAGATGGGTATTTTCTTCATTTTTTGGGATTGAAGAGTAGACGCATCAATAGGACGATCGGCGTTTCGAGCGCCAGGGACAGCACGAAGGAGCACAGATAAGTTCCCATCAAACTTCCCAGAAACGTAGCGCCCTGTTTAGAATGCAAGCGTGCGGTTAACAAAATTGTTTTATTAAGTGCCACAGAGTGTATATGTTATGTATAATTTTAATTAGATAAACGAACGAAAGATAAGAGTAAATAAAATAAAACGAGAGAAATTAAGCTATATGTGTGTATAAGGACATAAGGTAGGCCTTTTGTTGTCTTACGTTTGGTAAGAAATCCACGTGAACAGACGATTCGCTGTGCAGGTAAATTGAATTAATGATAAAGGGATTAAGCAGATAGGCGCAATATGTTAATCTGCTTAATGGTATCCAGGCCTTAAAGCACAGTATTTTGTTCACGATTCCTGAAACAAACAATTGTAATAATTATTATCGGCAAATTTGTGACGGAATGTCTTTTTTTTATAGCTTTTTATTTAAAACATTTTTATAGTCGCATTCTACATGTACTAAATGATATATTAAATTTAACAGAGTACTAAAATTTAAAAAAAAAATCTTCGAATGTGTTATGTAAGTGTTTGATATTATAGACGATTTTTTTAATTCAGATTATTTTGAATAAGCATTATATTATATGTTAAGATAGATGTGTAGATAAACAACATCATCATATGCAAAAGAGTTTAATTTAACAATTTTACTTAATTTTGTCATAAACAAATTTAAACAAATCTGACATAGTAAGTTTATTCGAAGCTTGGTTAAAAGCGATTTCATGATTACTTTTATAAAAAAAAAGTCATGAAATATAAAATTTTTTTTCTATTTATTTAAGTAGTTGATTTTATAAAAATTACAATTACATTTTTAAATATAATATAAATATATATATATATATAAATGCGAAGATGCTATTGTAGAGTGAACGTTTTTTTATGAATATTGAATATTTTTTATTTTTTATGAGTGCTTTACAAAAATGTTAATCCTTAATTAATAATAAACTTATTTCTTAATTCAAATACTGCAAAGTGAATTCTCTTAATTCAACCACCGATAATTCTTAGACCTTTATTAAACATATATCTTTTTTTTTTTTTTTTTTTTAAACATCACTCTTATGACAATCAAAATTCAACCTGCAATTATCTCAAATGATCTTTTGAAGTTAATCTCCCTCGTCTGCCTATGTACAATCAAAGGCGAGCTCGCGTAATAATTGCCGAGGTGTCCGAACGAAAACAAAAAAAAAAAAAAAATGCACTCTTACTGACTCGATTGCTTCTGATAAAACGCGCGTACGTCGTTATATGTACCTCCGTGATTAGTGCAGCAGGCGACCAGTAGCCAAGACAGACCGACCGCCCATACGGTTCGGCTGAACGCCACGTAAATCGACGCCAGGAGAGTGGATATTTGCCTTTCGCAGAGGCCGAACAGTACGAACAAATTGCAGGAGCTTCCCAGCAACCAACCAGCCACGACTGTTCTCTGTAATGCAATAAAATAATAATAGCAAGAAGAAAACGAGGCTTTTCTCATAACAATTCTCAGAACAATTGATCTTAGAAATTTGAAAATTTTCGATATTTTTAGATTAGTCACGTATTCAAGTAATAAATGATTAATTACTCACCCTTTTCAACAATAGTTCGCTTTTCAGTCTTGCAATTATATAAGCGGTTACAATTCCAACAATGTACGGACCAATCCTTGTCCATGGCGGATCATACAATATTTCTAACATATTATACTGCTGATCCATTCTGTATGCAAACGTCAACAACACGCGCTTTGTAACTTAGGAGAATAAATTTTTTTAACCTACCATATTACAATAATACAAGGATCGCTGGATTTTTAACGGACAAAAAAAAAGCGCAATATAAATAAACTCCTTCTGAAATTTTACATAGAGTATAACAATTTCCATCGACATTAATAGTACAAATGGACGATCAAGAGTTGCTATTGATTTTGCTCGATTATTTCAAGAAATTTTTCCTAGCAAATGTAATCGGTTTAAAAAATTCAGCAATACAAGTTTTTTTTATCGCCATAAAGAATTAATTAAGCTAAGCATTAATAAATAAGCCAGGTCGAATCAATAATCAATCAAATTATTTTCATCTACTGTAAAATTTGACTTTCTGAATGCAAAAGTTTTTTTCCTTGTTTTTTCATCTAATTAAATCACGTCGTTGCGCTGGTTGTGCATAGAAACCCATTGCCGTACACGAGGCATATAGTGTAGCTGTAGTTTTTCAATTTTTTCCCTTCAAATTTACAAAAATAAAAACAGCAATCCTTGTATTTATGATTGTGAAAGCAGATAAATAAACCAACGAGACTTACGTGGGTACGTAATTATTAGCATAAGCAATGTAACCTGTAGTAACGATAGAGCCAATTAACAGGAAAAGTAAAATTGACACTGCCAAGTAGAAGAATCTGAAAGACGGAAGGAAAAAAAAATAAACAACATTGATTATTTCACGGTAACGTAAAATTAAAAACATTGGGTGTACATAACTTACGCAGAAGATAGGATTAACAAGAAGAGCGCTATTATGAAAAACTGCATGTCGTTCGAAAGATACCAGCTCCAGGTCATGCACTATATACATATTGAATCAAAATACATTCGGTTAAAAAACAATGTAATTAATTTAAAAGGAAAAAATACATCGGCATTCGTGTACTAACGATATTACATAAACGCGCGCTTTGAATTTACCCGAGTTATCGGGTCGCGACAATAAAAAAATCGAAAATCCGTCGTTACCATCGTTTTTCTGCCGAAGAGATTATTGATGTAAAGGATATTGCGCCACCAGTATTTGTCGCAAACGTCCTGCGGTCGCTCGGTCATGTAGAACTGCGAGGTCCTACCGTACCAGGTGGCGTTCAGCTGAAGTATGCCCACCATCATCATGTACGCGGGCGTCAAACTAAAATTTATTTCAATTTCTAAACACATATGCAGTATATACATATAGGAATCAGATTGTCAGTGTGAGCTTAAGCTTGAAAATTGTCACAAAATCAAAAATTGACAGAAAAATTATAAGAATTGTTGTGTTTCATGGATGACTTGTTCAAATCGCACTATACCAAACTTCTTATCATAATAATCATGTGGGATTGAAGCGGGTTGAATCGCAGTAGGATCAAAGCCGCATTGAAATTGGATTGTTCAATTTAATAATTGCTAAATCGTACATCAGGTTGCATTCGTTTAAATGTTACAAAAGTTTGAGATCATTGGTATGGATTGAAACGGATTTACCATTTAATAACTATTTTGGACTTCCAACCAAATCGAATCTCGAATTCATACGAAATCTTAATCAGAGCCATTTCAATCCATATCAATGGTCCTTAATTTAGGTAATTATAAATGAATTGCGATCAACTGAGACGCATTGAATCATGAATACATTTCAATCCAATTCAAATCCTATTAATGATGTAACATGTTGTCGTATATGAATAGATTCAAACGAATGTATGCCTCGAACAGCTTGAATTCAAACTTATTACAAGTCATGGTTTCTATAATAATATTCTGTATGAACTGTGTATATATATATATATATATATATATATATATATATATATATATATATAACATACCGTATAAAACGCCGGAGCACACCGGCGAAAAATTCCAAGACTTTGCGCCTACAGCTGGTGCTGCTCGATTCCCGGTCGTTTCTGTGCGAGTTGAAGTACATGTAGGCGACGAGGAAGCCGCTGAGGAAGAAAAACGTATCCACGGACAGGGTCGAATTGCTAAGCACTTGCACGGCGAATCCGTCGGCCATTCGCCAGGACCAGGGTTTATTGTCTGTCGGCGTAAATCAGCGAGAAGTGCTCATATTATATATATATATATATATTAAAGATAAAATAACACGACATCGGATATATATATTTTGTCTGGAACTTAAACAGTTTCATATTTTTGATGAAAATTAAGGCATTGTTTCAATAACCAAATTAAAAAAATACATTATGTAACATATTTTTTATCTGCTAACTATAGCCTTTGTATATAATTTAGACAACTTATAGACTCTATCTTAAAAAAATTTCTCATTTTTGGAGGCCCAATATGAATCACGCCAATTTGTGATATTTTCACATGAAGTAATGTGTTCTTCGGTAAGGGCATTCTGCATCCAACGAAATAAGTGATAGTTCGAAGGGCCAACATTTTCGCTGTTAGGTGCGTGGGGCCAAAACATCCATTGTATTTCAAATAATTTTTGACGAAATAGTGAAAGTTTTGAAACATTATCATGATGGAAAATCAATCTCTTGTGTCTGCTCAATTGTGTTTGTTACAATGGTCTTGACCCTTATTTAACAGTTCATAGTCGACCATTATCCGTCAATATTCAATGTCCTAACTTTTGGATGGTGTATTACTCGCAACGATGCAGTAATAACCTTGAACATTTTTCGCTGTCTCGAAAGCTCTGTGTATCTTCCATATCGAAATTACAACTTTTCTCACATTCTACATTCAGAGCATATTCAAGGTAGGTATCTAAGAGACGATGGGTCGCAGATGCGTTTTTCTTTAAATTAAATCAATAAATTTAAACTTTACACACATGATGTTTCATTAGTAGATAATTTGACATTTTCAAGGCAGGACAAAAAATTTTGCATGTAAGCTTATATTCGCTTCGAAAGTTTCAATTTAATAGACGCTCTGTACCATACGACAGCCGTCACAGCAAAAACAATATGACGTAAATGAAGTCACAAATATGAAGCTTGTAACAAATTACGAACTTTTTAAGTTGAAGACTCAATATATATTTGAGAGTCTCCGAAGTGTATAGCACGTATAGAATCCAAGAAATATGCTTAATACCGGCGTAGTCGCTCATGTAAAAGACCGTGTGAACCATGACGATCCAGACCATGCCGAGGAACCTGAGGCCGTGAATCGGCTTCACGGAATCGCCGCTCAATTTCGTGCTGAACAGCAGCCTCGTGTTCGAGTGGACCGAGAAGCAGAGCAGTACTTTGCCGAAATTTTCGAAACTCGGCCTCCCTCTCCTTCTTCCCCTCAGCACGGCCGCCGCCTCGAGATTGTCGTTCAGTTTCAATCTTTCTGCGGAGGTACATTGTTGTTGATCAGCGCGACAATTTGTCTTTTGTATAATATACGCAAGTATGACATTGATATGTAATGACTGTGATCAATCGCTGATTTATACGAGACATTGCAGATTTTTTTAGCAATAACAGTTATATGGAGTATCAAGCAATACCTATATATATTTCTTTATATTGGCAAAGTTTGAGGGTTGAAACTATAACGACGTTTTCATCCGATCTGTTGGAATACTTACGTTTCCGCAATGAATTGGAGAAATGGTGTAACGCGCTTTTTTTTATTTATCTTCATTATTTATTAAAATACAATATTATGGATCGATGTTCAATCTTACCGAACTCATATTTACGTTCGCAAACATAAAATTTACTATAAAAATTCGTCATTGTGTCGTTTTCATTTTTTTTTTAAGAACTCTATAATTGTAAATTCCACATGATCAAATACTGTTCGTAGAAAAACCTTATCGAAAACATCGTAGTATCCAAATTACGCGAGCAATTCTAGTTTGAGCGAAGTGACATTTTTACACCAAATATGCGGTTGGATATTTTTGTATCTAGTAACATCGCGAATACTAATAATTGAATCCGTCGCACGCTTGGCGTTTGAGGTATTAAATTTTGTAATATACAGCTCAAATTCGGATTCGTCCTTTATCTAATATACTTCTCTTAAAATCACGAGCTTTCGAATCTCCGCATACTGGTTACAATTTAGTCTGGAAATTATTCATCGAGTCTCAATGAATATGGTATAGTAACGATTTTAAAATTTTTATATATATTACTCTCCATATAACTTTCTAAAAATTTGCAAAGCTTCGTCCAAATTGTCATCTGTCCAACGATTCCACATATACGTACATGCTAGAATTTTGTTAGAGAGAAATAATAATCGGGTCTCTGCTATAAGTACTTACCATTATTGTTTTCGTAAATCTCTAGTTCGGCCGCTCGGTTGAAGCGCTTTCGGTACACGAACACGTCGTACACTGTACCGATCAGCAGCAGCATCAGAAGCAGAAATATAACGAGTCTGGAACGTATAAAAATTCATTATTTTTAACTAATTCCCGTCGTAACGTAAGTGCAAAGATAGTAGATTGGAACTAGACATCTTATACGGTAATGAACGACAAATAAGCGTTTCTCCATTTGAAAATTCCTTGCAACAAATGCGTATTTTTTTAACTCTTCTCTTCAAATTTGAATCTGTGAACCAGCAAACATTCGTCAACTGTTCTAGGCGATTAAGTAAAGTAGATTTGTCAGCGATTAAGCTGGATTTTTAATAGCCTCGTTTGGTATCTATATAAATAAAATAAAATTTTTTTACGGCCCGACTCACTTGATGAATATGAACTTTCCGGTGAGCAGCCACAGATAGTCGTCCCTCAAGTCGCGTACTTGGATCAGTCGGAAATCCGCGGAATAGAGCTCGCCGGCGATCAAGCTCTTCTCCCGGAACATGAGGCTGAGCAGCGATCCCAGCTCGCTGGTTGAGCAGGAGGCCGGCAGGCAGAGACCCAGGCTTATCAGGTCCTGAAATTAGATTGGCTGCGTGTGTCTTATACATGTGATACACGCGCGCGCGCGCACAGAGTAATTACACAGAGTAATTGAACAATGATACGTTGTAAGAAAAATTTAGCGAATCAATAGTCATTTGATTGGTTTTTTTTTTATCGAATTTTTGAATTCGACCTATTCTAGTAAATTTTGCTGTCAGCTTATAAATTGCATTCGGATAGATCGTTATTATCTGACTTGTTTACTAGTGTCTAAATTTACCCAATATGGCATTGGCATATATATATATTGAAGATGCATTTATTTAATTGTTGCACTCTGCAACGATCGTATTCCGTTCGCAAATTAACACTGCATAATAACATCAAGCACAAAATCTACGTAACTTTGAGTTGCACCAACACTCTGTGTATGTGTGTTTGTAGTGCTGTTTGACGAACTTACTTACGAATTAGCTGCATAATCCTTGCGAAACTAAAGTCTGGTCTTTCAATTATCTTATGCATACAATCATTACTGACGATTATATATATATATATATATATATATATATATATATATATATATATATATATAATATCGTCATGTTTTATGGTTTTACTTTTTGCTCAACCCATTTAAAATTCCCCGGCAGATTTCTCTCTCATGTATATAACGGGGTGAATTGGTATATACTAATTTAAAAATTTTTGTACGCACTTGCATTATTATGTACCACATATTTAACGAAGTTACATTTCTGTTATTATGTACAGTACAGTATATATATATATATATATATATATATATATATATATATATATATATATGTATACAGTACTCGTGATACGAAATTGTCCTTCGTGGTTATATATATATATATATATATATATATATATATATATATATGTTTTCTGAACTGTTCGAAAAGAAATTGATTGTGAAAGAAATCATCTATTTGTGCGTTTGCAAAAAGCGCGCATGTTACGTATAGAACAAGACCTTATTTTATACAGTTATAGAATATAAGAAGACGTATAAGTTTTTATATTATTAAAAGTTACGATATTAAATTTATAATTTATAATTCAATTAAATTATTAAATTACAATCTAAACTTAAACATCGACATGCGTCGACAGACGTTAAGTGTATTATTATGGTAAAATGACAAAATTCATTTGACAATTGTAACTTGTTTTATAAGTGTAAGAGAAAGAAAAAAATAACTGAGATTAGTTGAAAAGATTGAAATATTGTTGTATGAAGGAGAGGAAGTACAAGCATTTATATATATATATATATATATATATATATATATATATATATATATATATATAACATTGATCCATAGAGACCTCGTTGGGCAGCCTGACGTGGTACTGCAGGGTGCTGTTGTGCCTGAAGTAGGCGACGTAGTAGTTCAGACCGTAAGGCGGGAACTCCTCGTTGGCGTCGCGCAGCAGCGAATTGTTGCTCATCACGTCGCCCTTGAGCACGAAGGGCTTGCGATTCTCGAGGTCGAGGCACTGGCTACGGCTGCCCAGCCAGTAATTGTTGCCGTAGACGAAGCCGGGCTTGGGCGCGCCGCTCGAGTCCAGCACTGCGGGCATGGGGGGGGGGGTCATGCAGATTTATGACTTTCTTTTTTTTTCGCTGTTTTTTTTTCAATTGTTTTTTAATTATATAATTAGTTGTGTATTATTTATATATAAATATATACGTGTGTGTGTGTGTGTGTGTGTGTGTGTGTGTGTGTGTGTGTGTGATTGTGTGCAATGGTTACCCATAGGTTAATAGAAATAAAAAAGGTACACTTAGTACATGTGGGCCGTTCTCTGCCCATGGTATATACCCTTGCTTCATCGGATTTTGGTCGAAGCTCTCTTGGGATCTGTGCTTTCTCGAGTTTCGAGCGACGTTCTGTGCCGTATTCTTTTCTTTTTTTCCTCTTTTTTTATCTCGAAGCAACGAACGACGGACGAGCCAAACGCGCGGGTTGATAAGGTCGACATGCATTAGGTCGATGCCAATCGTAAAGGGCAAAATGACGATGAACTAGTCTTAGCGCTTAAAACTGACTGCGGGAGACGTTAAACCATTTCGGAGGATTTAGGATTCTCAATTAACGGAGACCGTCCCATATCTATATTGAAATTATTTGCAATAATGCTATATATTTATTTGATATAAGTGCATTTTTTTATCTCGTTATTTTTTTTTCTATATTTTTTTTGCTCAAAATTATGTTTCATTATAAAAAAAAAAGCATTTTATTTTCTTATTTTTCCCGATCCACATATAATTTTTATTATAACGAATTCTTCAGTTGGTATATGTGAGAATTTTTGTGTGTAATTTGAAAAGAGGGGTGCGAACTGTCAATTCTGAAGAGATTCAGTCAACTTTGTAGATGTTACGCGTAATATCGTCGAATCTATAAACGCTTACGCATACCATATATATATAAAGCATTTTCTGAAAGTGCTTCATTATTTTAACTCGTTGCGCAGAGTAATGGGATCGGCGCAAAGCAAAAATAAAATCCGCGTTACATGCGTCGGCCGAAAAGTCCGTGCTCGTTCGGCTTCATCGTAAAAAGTTGTAACCGCGCGTAATTTTTACCCCCCTCCCTCCCATGTCCACACTCCACACCCTCGCGATCATTATGATACATTAGCTTCATGTTCTTCTTGCGAGAAACTGGGAGGGGGGGAGGGCAGGGGAGGCACTACAGCTCTACTTCGAGAATCGTTCGAAAGTAAAAGATTTCACTGCTAACACACACACACACGCGTATATATATATAAGCGCGAGCTCTCGTGCGATATCGGGCGACTTCCGATTATTACATTACAAAGTGTGGACGTTCTACAAGTACGTAAAATTTTCCGGGGACTCGGCGTAAACGTTGCGCACGAGCATTACGAGATAACATATTATGTGTGTAACAATGCTCGCGCAGCGCAGCAGGTCCGAGATTACGGGGTGGTTGTACGCGAGCACGAGCGTGCTCGCCAAATTTGGCCAAACCGTCCTCGCGAATGGGCTTAAAAAAAAAATAAAAATAAAAATAAAAATAAAAGTAACAGAAATAATAAGAGAAAATCAGTATTTGATTTTAGGCGTTTGCGTAAAATTCGTTAGGAGCCCTTAAACGGTGATGCGAGTTATGCGTGTGAAAAAAGCATTCTGTGTGTATATATATATATGTATATACGAACTAATATTTTAGGTACACGTTTTTGCTAAATTTTGAAGTCCTTACATTGGATATACTTTTATATTTTTTATATACTGTTTGAGATATATGTGTGTGTAAATTTTAAATTAGAAGAATACACTCGTAGTTTTGGATAGTTTTCGTCTTTTTTATTTCATTGACATGATATACGATCGGAACGATTATTTTTGATTGTGTATCCTTGAAACGATATCCTTGAACGTAGTCGGAAAATTGATCGTTCGCATTAATATTTTTCACAAATACCCTATAACTATTGCTTCATCGTTCATCTAACTACAGTTGTTATTATTTAGTATCGGTAAAATGTTCAACAAAAAAAAAATTTGAATTATAAATACATAAATACGCAAATTTCACCGCCCCTCCCCCAAGTATAAAAAAAAAAAATTTCAGACGCCGGTTAATAAATTTATGATCGTGACATATACTGCAATTTCAGTAGAAACTTCGCGAGTTAAATCTCGATGAGTTTTTCCGATTTGAAGGTGTATTGTACTTTAAGCGAAAAATTCATCGTACACGCGTCGCAATATAGAAAACGACGAAATTCTCGTGGCAGTACACAAGCGTTGGGTTTTTTTCGTTTTTCATTTTTCAGATGGACTTCGTTGCCGTAATGAAAGGAAAAAAAAAGACTGTTTTTCCGCGGAACCACCCTAAACGAATCTGCAGTCGCTCGTTGCGTAATTGAGGATAAATGAAAGAGAGAAACATGATCGCGTATAGTCGGCGTACACGGATAATATATATATCATTTGCCCCGCAAAAAAAAACCATCCAACGCGAGCGTTCAAACAATCGTTGCAAAATCGGCCGAGGAACACACGCGCCCAGGAAAATGCTAATAAGCGCCCCGCTTTTGTTCTTGCGTAATTTCATTTTCTTCCGAAAAAAAGGGGAACACACGTACACGCGCACGCACGCACGCAAAATTACCCGCGACCGTGGCCCAAGAAGGTTCATTCGGCGGATACGGAGAGGGTCCCGTCGAGGCCCTCGGGTCTTTTTATTACTATAATCTATCATTAGACGTGGAATTACAGATATTGTATTTTTGTTTTTGTTTTTTTTTTTGCGATTGTTTCATTTTTAGCTTTTACGACAATAAGTTGCACGGAATTATTCCTTGAATTGTAACCAGAAATTTCATGTATAATGGGGGTCAATTATCGCTATTGATTTTGAAAGTATGACAATTAACACTAAAACTCGACTGAGTTTTTTCACCCATTTTTGTTGTTAAATGAACAAATTATTTTTAACAATCGCAAATTATTTGCAGATCAATAATTTTCATAGAACAAATTTTCCATAAGACTTGGAGAACGCAACAAGAACATAACGAAAATGATTACATGATATAATTTTACGATTTTTGTCATAAGCGTTGCAGAATTCTTTTGAAAATTATATTACTCGATTAATATAATTGTTTACGCAACTATTATAAAAACTTAAGTCTTAAAAGAATTCTAAAATGATTAACGTAATCGAGTTTTTCTATTGTTTATAAAAAGAATTTATACTGTTATTTATCGAAATAACTCTTTCAAAACAAGTCTTTCAAATATTCTTAATATTTGAAAGACTTATATTCTTCATATTTGAAAGATTCAATTTGAATATTTCAAATATTCTTAATATTTGAAAGACTATAATTCTTAATATTTCGTAAGATGCAATATTTTATAGCAACATTCTTAATATTTCATAAAATAAAATATTTTATAACAATATACTTAAGATTTTATAAAATTTCATAGACATTTAGAATCCTGCTGTACTTTGGTGGTAGGGGGGGGAGGTAATGACTTTTGCCTACGATAATTATCTAAAAATCGTTTAAACTTTAAATATCACCATTCAGAGCACTACCGGCATAAAGATAACGATCTCTTCATCGGTGCGCATATATCATTGAAAAATGAATCTCGCTCTCGTGCTGCAATATCTAATCTTTGATTTTATTCAGTGGCAAGCTCTAAATTTCTCAGCGTATATACACGAATTATCTACAATCGTGAGCAATGAGCAAAGTTACATATTATAATCCAAAACCAACTTCGCTGTCAGCTCGATTCGCCCTTGAGGATCACAACAGAGCTGGAAGCAACTCTGCGTATGTATATAGATGTCTGCGTGGTGTGTCTGTGTGTGTGTGTGCTGTCGTATGTGTATTTATCCACGCACTCTTGACGGCCCAGAGCCTGTGCTCGTCGACGGAGCGCCGGAACTCGTCGAGCTCGCCCCGGCAGAGGGACCGGTTGACCCCGAGCTCGGCCGCCGCGGCCAGCCCGTAGGCGGGCAGGGTGCGCCTCAGGATCTCCCCGTCGGCGGCGTCCTCGCCGTCTGCGACCCCCAGCTGCAGCGCGGCCGTCGTCGGCCAGAGGAGCAGCGCCAGCAGCGCCAGCAGCGCCTGTCCCCGCGGCATCTCGCCCCCTCTCCTAGTCTATATATATATATATATTTATTTATTTATATATGTATATGTATATATATATATATATGTATATATATAATTTACATATAGCAAATATTTCTGTAAACAGTGCCCGTGTAGAAGCAGGCGCGCGCGCGTGCGCGCTCGCACGCACGCACACGGACCCGCACTCGCACGCACGCACGGCCGAGTCACGTGCCGGCGTTCATAGCCGACTCCCTGTTCACAGTACTCCGGATTCGGTAGAGGTAAATGCGCGCGCGCGCGCGCAGCGGAGATCGCGGCCGGACTGATCCGGCTCGATCGCTCGCGGGCCCCGCTCGCGCGTGTGCGTCGGTGCAGCCGCCACACACACCCCCTCCTCCTCCTCCTCCCCCCTCCCGCTCCACCGCCCGAGCAACTCTCCTCGTTAGGCCGCGGGGTGAGAGGAATAGGGGCTCGAAAGTTCGCTTAAGTTGTGTATATATATATATATATATATATATATATATATATATATATAACCACCCCCTTGGAATCTGAGATGAAAATACCACCACAATAAATAACAATAAATTAAAAATCGAAAGATAAATGATAAAAATAAAAATTAATAATTAAAGGTAAGAATAAAAATAGCCGTTGTGGAAAGTGAGCAAAGGACAATCCGACAGTGCCCACGACCTAAATTTACCTTTGACGTGGTTCACACCATTTAGCGACTAAACTGCCGTTTAATTGTAATTACATTATTTTTCAGGAAGATCTTTTATTTTGATTATTTGCCAGTTTAACGTATTTTGAATTTGTATGATCTTTGCCAGTTCTTACATTTTCATCGCCGTTAAATTGACGCTGCAAAAATTTATATAGATCGAGAGACCGATAATTTCGTAACCATCGATCAGAATCAGAATAGCGTATAAACGCCCCTGGCGTGGAAGTTGATTATTTACCGCGAGAGGACGATTCTCGCGAGGTTAATAATTAATTCGCGGACACTTGGGCCTCGAGCGATATTTCACGTCTGCGTGAAGCCGTAATTTTGCGGTCGGAGCGATGTAAACAAGCGGATTAAAAATCTGCAGAAGTGATTTTTTGTTGTTGTTGTTGTTGTTGTTGTTGGTGTATTATATAAGAATTTATGTAAGAAGGATATTAAAAATTACGGTGGATTATCGAGTCGCGTAAGAAACGGCACTTTTCTCTATCCCCGACGGGCGAAAGTATATAGCGTTACTCGGCTCGTGGAAAAATAGAGTAAAAAACCAAGTATGAATTATATTCTGTTATAATAACGGGGGTGTACACATATGTGTATTGGTAATGCCTGTCCAGCGGTTGAAATACTGGCTAATCCAGTATCCTGAAATTCTGATCGTCGGTGTGATGGGAACAGGTCAATAGGGTTACCGGGTTATTGAAAGCGACGTCGCTTAAAAAAAAAAAAAAAAAAAAACAAAAACAAAAAAAAAACGAAAAACCTTTCGATTTCTATTATATTTACAAATGCGTATAGCATTGTGGCAATTCTCCGTCAAAATCTATGGAGAGCTATTGAGAATGGCAACAGGATAAAAAGTTCAACCGGACACTGGAATAATTTAGGAGGAAAGTTTATTAAATAGTCAGGATAATGCTGTAGTAGTGACAGTCGGCTATCGCAAGACATGCATTAATATAGCACTTTTCACGATTAAAATTTGTAGCTGGTTGAAAATTGCTCGTAACACAGAAATGATTAAATAATATAAGTAAATTAAATTAGTTTCGACGTTAATCAGTTAGATATTTCAATAAATATAGAAAATCATCGAACAGAACAGGCACAATAAAAACAACGAATTTGGTCTGAAAATTATAATTTTACGTTTTTTCCAATACGGAAAATAATCGATAATGAAATTATACACGGTTTCACGATTGTTCCTAGTTGTTCTTAAATTATTATGGAATTCAAGATGTATTGATCAAGTATCGTTTCAAAACGAAACCATATCGATTATTCATGATTTATTAATTGTAAATTAAAATGTATATATAGTAAATACTGGGAATAGGTATAAAAAAAATTATGATTTTTGTAATGAAATCAAGCTTAATCATCAAAATTGAGCTCGGTAACGGGTTCGTGGCGGTCGCGCCAGGTCAAAGTCGACGGTTCTATACATATGTCACAAGAATTTTGGAACTACGTATGGGAAGGTCATATAAACATACGTTTCTGTTTGCGTTTGGAAAATTCGAGATCTCGCATATTTTACACACACACACACACGCGCGCGCGCGCACACACACACACACACACACACACACAGAGATTTGTTTTACTAAATTTGTATACGAATTACCATTTTGGCATTGTTAGACCAGTAGACATCGCCTAGCCTTAAAGACCCTGCTCAGACGTTTTTTACTTGTACGGAAAAGTTAAAATGTTTCTGATTTTCGGTAAATATATAAAAACTGAAATATATATATATATATATATATATATATATATATATATATATATATATAGACAGGAATATTAGCGCTTAAATAATTATACTTTAAAACAGGGCCATAACTCTGAACATGTAAATTGCTCTTTGTTATAAATAGCGCAAAGCTAGTTTATGATTCGTATATATATATATATATATATATATATATATATATATATATATATATATATATATATCTAATGTAAATTTAGAATACCATATTTTTAATCCTTCAAAAAGCCTGATCTCATTAATAATATCGATTTACGCTTTTTGAAAAAAAAAACTGAAAATTAAATTTCGCCAAGTCAAACCACATACCAAATACATGTTTAATAGACAAAATAAAGGAAATAATCCACATGGAACATATTTATCAGTACAATTTACACAGAGGGCTTGGAAAAGTGGAAAAGTGCTCAAGGAAAAATCAATGGAAAAATGCCAAAAAGATTTACAATATCCTAATGCGAAGACCGAAAGTCCCAAAGTAGGACATCCATAATTTTAAAACCGTTTAAAGAAACTTGATTTATCGAATTGTTGACGTTTTATCAGAGAAATAAAAATAATCAACGAGAATAAGCATCGTTTGACGCTTACAAGTTACAGGCTCGATCTGCTCTATCGCGAGTCTCGAAACACTTCCGAGCTTTATTTCCCTCGAGCATACGAAATCGAGCGAGAAACAATATCGTCGACTTTATTCACGAGAAATAATTTTAGCCGATTGGTATTGGCTATTGAGTGGGAGGAGGGGGGCGCTAATTACCACGGCGGAGGGTCGGCTCCGACTTTGTTGTTATGCCAATAATGACTTTAGCTTGCCTGGCTAAGCCTCGATATATTTCGTATATCCACATATAATATATGCATCTGATTAGTGACGTCGCCGATATGATAACGATTCAAATTTAAGGGGTCCGTACGAAAAAAAAAATTATTAAAACAAGAAATACATCGTAGAAAAAACAACAGGTGAAATAACATTTATTATTTTACAATAAGCTATAAATTAATGAGAAAATGAACAATAAAAACTTAGTTCCCCATTTGTCGTGGCAGGAGGCGGATTTGGTCCGCACTGAGCGAGACTGTAACTGCATTTCACTTTCAAAATTAAGTCTTAGAACTTATTAGTTATATTGTATTAGTTTAATGGTTACACTGATATATACGAATCCAACGTTGAAAAGATACATGGTCATATATATATATATATATATATATATATATATATATATATATATATATATACAATCACTTATACAACAAGCATATGCATACTATATTACGTTGAAATAATAAAGTGTATACTAAAGGAATTCCTTTATATTCATTTATATCGTCGATCTAGTTTGCATGCCAAATATTCACACATCATCATATATAATAGCAGGATTTTGATACACCATTAAGAGTGACAGAGAAAAGGATACAAAGCGAGATATTTTTTATCTTCGCCGGGTGAACACATAACAGAGAAAGTACAAGCCTTTCCTTTTCCCGTTGTTGTTTTTTTTTATTTTTTTTTTCGAAAAATTAATATTTCTCTGCCGTTACCATCATAATCATTGTCTTTGAATTATTACGCTATTTGCCCACATTTCATTTCAATTAGAACTTTAGTTCTGATTCGTCTGTTTTATTTTCGATTCGAACGAAAATTTTTACAGAACGATGGAATCAAGAAATAATACAATCTTAATGTAGTCATAAGAAACCTTATAAACTTACCTTGGCGTACCTGTTTATTTTGTTATTTCAATCAATAAATTTCTACATTTTAACTAAAATATTTATTATTTATTTAACGAAATATATTATGAATTCCAGTCGTAGAAATTTGAAAAATATTTTAAATAAAAACAAAAATCATTTTGCCTAAAACTTTCTTTAAAACATAGTTAATATTTTATACTGTAAAATCTCTGTACAATTTAATTAAGAGCCTTCTAATGGGTAATTCGAGTCAAATTGATTTGCATTCTATATAAAAAAAATCAATACTTACTATGTTTTGTTTCTGCAAGTCACAAATTAATGCTTCCAAATAGCTCACAAAACTGTCTTTAAAATTTTAATTTAGAATGGATATAATTCTGGTACACATGACATTCAAATTTCATAGTCAACTCAAATATATATATATATATATATATATATATATATATATATATATATATATATATTCATAAAATTTTAATTTATGAAATCAAATAAAATTTCACTTGGCACCCTGTGCAATAAAATTTGAAGTAGTGAAATTCAATTCATACAATTAATTTTAGATCCAAAAGTAATATATTGTAATATCTGATAGTTATAGTCTGTTAAGAAGTCATAACAAAACGCTTGCATTTGATTTACAGACACTGCATTAATGTAATTTTCTGGCACTTGTTACAAATCAAACAAAATACAGTCTTTTTTCAATTTTATAATAAACGTATAATAATTCATAATGAATAATTGTAGTTATGCTTTGGTACTTTTTCACAATAAATATTTTCAAAAAATAAGCTTTATTGTAACGCTGAAGCATTATCAAGAGTACAGCTACGACTTAACTTACTTAAATATTAATTAAAAACAAGAAAATTATTGTTTACTTCTCGACATATAAATCTATTATGATACTGAGATTCATTGTGTAACAAATAATTCTGTCTGAAAGTTTAATTGTACGTTACAGTACATGTAGTATTTTTATTTAACGTCTGCCTAACTGGTAGTTTGTTTTAGTACACGTTCATATATTTTAGCCTTTTATTGCACAACTAGCCGATATAAAAGTCAATGCATATGCATTAGAATTAGAATTATATAATATTCGATATTTTGGTTTATTTAGGGCTGTTAATTTAATTATCATTAATTTTTTTAAATATTATTTGTCATCCTGGCATTCATTAAACATTGCGCAACAGAAAAGGTTCAATTTGTGGAGATATAGTGATTCATAGGAGGGTATAGTTAAAATAAAAATACAGAGATTTTTTAAATTTTCAAGATATTATTATTAGCACATGGAAGTTCGCATTTTTTTTTTACAGAATTAGATAAAGACGAACGGTCAACATCGGTAAATTATATATAAATTAACCGAAGATGCTTTGCAAATTTGTGGGCGCATTCACTTTGCGCCCGGAGTCGTCTTTCTAAATAAAAATAAACATTATAATACAATCAGTAATACAGGTAATAATAGATAATTATTACATTGTAAAATATCACAACATTAATATCTGAAACTTTCTCTTATGATGAATAAATTCCCTTTTTATGTACAAAAAGCCTGATGCAAACTAAAAATAAAAAATATAAAAATATATAAATCCACATTCGAAGGAGAAGGCAAATTTTTTATTTAAAAAAAGAAGGGTTATTTTTCTTAAATTTTCAGAATTTGGATAAATTCTTGTCAGACTTTTTTCTTGCATGGACTTCCTGAAGACCAACTTTTCATTTTGACGACGCCCTTTATACAGTGTGAGGAGGAAAAATAAAGTTATACTGCCGCCAGGCATGTGGATTTAATTTTTTTTTTCTTCTTTTTATAATGTACAAAAGAGGAATCTTTCCATGCTCATTCATTATATAGTTACAACGGAGAGAAAAGGCAGATCGGCTGAAGATTTTTTCTTTCTCGTTTGAATAAATAAAAAATTTGCGCAATATCTACAAATAAAACAATTACTATGCTACGCGACATACTAGAAAAAATAACTGTACATCTCGAATTTGTTTGTAATGTTACTGACGTAAAATTACAGACGCGAGTATAAGACTAATTTCGTAACATTTGCAACTCGTTCTTTATTTTTTGCTTATTAATTTTTCTCGTTTTTTTTTTCGCCTTTCGTTTTTCTATTAATGGCTTAGTTTTTGACACTTCGTACAGCGATGATGATCAATGACTTGGTTATGGCTCTTTTTTATTTATTTTTTTGCTGCTGTCGCGTGTTTTTCGCGCACAGATCGCTACGATACAGTATATACGTCCCTCATTGATTTGCGAATGCTAAGAATTTTTGGATAAATTAACGCGCAATGAAATGATCCACGCCTGTCGCGCATTATAGTGAGCATAAAAACTCGTTGAAAAGCGCCGATTCCAATTGAAACTGACTTTTAAAAAAAGAAATGCCATTGGAGCGTTTGTCTTTCAGCCAGTAAATATTCGAACTGGAGACGCGTGGAAAAGAGTCGCGACCGTATTTTTCTCCGCACTTTTTCAGTTTTAACGGTGGCCTAATCCTATATATATATATGTATATATATGTATGCAATGGCAGCAAGCTCATTTAAAAATATTTGCAAGACAAGATACAAAGGAAAACATATTGTGTACTACCTCATCAGTCGACTGGCAGTACATTAGCATTTCGATGACATTCGATTAAACGATTTTGTCGAGCCAAGATACTATTTTGACTTGACCCTTTCCCCCCTCCTCTACTTTTTATAAACTCGGAAATTTACTTATGAATTCCAATGTACATTCATAAATGATGAGAAGCCGACCTTTTTCAAGTTTATTTTTCCAAATTAAACAAACTTATTATTTAATGTTTCATAAAGCTTTCCGATTATTCTTATAAAGTTTTTTTTTTTTTATTTGCTTCTTGGACGATCATACTAAACGGCAATTTGGTGTTCACAAATTGCATAAACATGTCAAACGCAGTGTCAATTCCTCGCAAAAATATAAAAAGCCGATTCGAATCCTTCTTCTCGACGAGATGACAAATTTTATTTAACATCAAAACTCACGATTTTATTACTCTATTATTTTGTAAAATACTTTTTTTTTTTAACAACTATTACATTTGATCACTTCTCAATAATAATCGAAGTAGGCGAATTTTGAAATTAAATGAAATTTGTATTCAGTTCGAAATATCTATAAGTAAATTGTACACTTTCGTACTCTTATTCAGAAAGGAAAAGTTTAATTCTCCTCGCTACCATTTATTCACAATTCACCCGTGTCCAGGTGCGCATCATATCGATACAACAATACAAGTTTTATTCTTCAATTGTACGGAAATAATGTATGTAACACCAGCCATTTAACTACATAACAGTTACTACGCTATATTTACAGACTGCATTCACGGGATGCACCAACCGATCGTTTCAGATTAATTTCAAAGTATAAGACAAGATTTAAAATTATCGCTATTCAACTTATCAATTGAAATAATTGAAACTCTTATTTATGATACTGATAGTTCGCAACGAGTTTATTAGCTTTGAGTATAATTGTATTTATTTATTTCTTGCTTTGTATAAACGGGGAAGATTTGCTGACAGAGAAGAGTATGAAAAAAGAAAAATCACAGAAAATTATAAAATGTTAGGAAAAGGATTCGGAAATTAGTTTGGCATGAACTTTTCGTACTGTAAATATTAATATATATATATATATATATATATATATATATATATATATATATATATATATATAGTAATTTACATAAAAATACAACTTTTTTCAAGATGCTTAATATAATAAGCGAGAAACTATCGTCACTGAATAAAGGAAATAAAAATAAGGTTTTTTTAAGAGAACAATTGCGCTCAAAATCAGTTCTTTAACGTAAAAAAAGTTTTTCTCAACAGTTCTCGATTGTACGCATTTTTAGAGATATCTCTGTTATTTTTCATAATTCCTTTAATCAACGGCTATTACAACGAAGTACACGTAATCCGATGTTTTGCCGTGGCCTTATCGGAAAGAGTTCAACGGCCAATATATTTATCACTGGGTTCGTAAAGAATATCTTTGGACAGTCTTCCAACGCAAATTAAAAAAAAAGAAGAGAGAGAAAAAAATATATTCATTGATTTACAAAAGAGAAAAAACAACAACTAAAATTAATCTCCATAAAATAGCGTGACAATTGTGGTTTTTTTTCCATTCTCCAAAACCGTCCGAATGGACGAACAGAGCTGAGCAAAGTTTATAATACTGTGCAAGATTTAAAAACGAGAAAGGATTATAAATTGTTTTAAAAAAAAAGAACAACTCCGTTGAAAATTTGATATTTTCGAAACCGCAAAGGCGCGGAGAAAGCAAAGGGAAGATACTCGAGCCGAAATGAGAATTATTCGAATCAGAGCTTATGAGGGATTTACAAGTTGGTGCATTCGCGCCATCGACGTTACCCAGTTAACGGTTTGTTTATTTATTTACTCGTTTATTTTCACAAAGTTACGTCGCATCAGGTAGATGCGCGCGCATTTTCCATTTTTCCGTCGATATTTTTATTCTACATAATAGGTATTATCATATTTACACTGATATCCCACTTTCGCCGCCCTATCGGCTTCGATTCTTATTGGCCAATGCTCCAGTTCGATCGAAGCACAGATCAGCAAACAAAAAAAAAAAAAAAAAAGAAAAAAGAAGAAGACATCTTGTGCTTCCACACGTTCTCGTTATTTTATAGTTTTTATCCTTTGCGCAAGAAAATACGTATATATTTTTTATATAATTGTATATATGCACATGGGGTCGGCATTGTCTCGATTTTGAGTGTGTTCTATATAATAATAATAAAAATAATAATAATAAGAATTATAATAGTAATAATAATAGTAATAATAATAATAATAAGAATAATAATAATAAGAATAATAATAATAATTTTTCTCTTCTTTTCTATCCATATTTTTAAGCACTTTCTTGCTTATATATCTATCTAATATACTTTGAAACACTTTCTTTTCTTTTCGTCTTGCTTTTATTTTTTATTTATTTATTTATTTATTTTTTTGTATCTTACGCTTCATGTTACTCCTTTGTTGCACAACAGTCTATATATAAATATATGGACACGCTTATCGGCTCACGACGTGTGTTCATATACATTATGAATTAATTATTATATAATACGCTCGTCTTGCGCGGATCCAGGTACACTCCTTCTTGGACCATACATACATATAGGCGTACATACATGCATACATACATATATATGATCCTTGGCCTGCAGACGACTCGAGATTGCTTTAAAAAAAGGGCTTTGTTTTCTTCGATAAAATACACTTTTTCCGCGTACGCTCCGCTGATGAAAAAAACAATTCGGTGACGTCGACGATTAAAAATTTTACATCGAAGTATTTTACGCCCAGGAGCCTAATTAATGCATGACAAAGCATCGACGCAAGATGCCAACAAGATCATGTCTCGTCATGTTTCGACGATCACGGCCTATCGTAAAAAATACACAGAAATCATAACGAGTCTGAAGCACGCGTCGCCAGAGTTTGGCAAAGTAATTCTGCACAATTAGGTAAAGTTGCCGGAATTTGCAATAACTATCAATCGTCGGTTTAAAGCCGTATTTCAGTGTGAAATAAGAAAAAATACCTCTCATATACTGATCAACGTGAATTTATTAAACATCGATTTTTCTTAAAAAATTTCATTGTACTTCGATGACGCAAGCCTCAGACTCTACATATATATACATACATATATATATATATATATATATATATATATATATATATATAAGATTTTCAAAATCTTTTTATAGCGGTATTATTATTAAGACCAAAAAAATTAAATGAAATCCGATCTTTTGGCGCATCGCGAGTCGTCCAACCGCTCATTCCTCTCTCTCTCTCTCTCTCTCTCTCTCTCTCACGCACACGCATACATACCATGCGCACGTACACCCCCTCCCCCCACGTAAACACGTACAATCGGCATATACGAATTCGCACGAGCTCAACAGCGTGTACATGCGCACGCGGACGCGCGCGCGCATACGCGAGATAAATGCACGGGCGCGCGCGACCGGAGCGCACCATCCACCCATCCGCCCATCCGTCGGCCAGCTCACAACCTGGACAGCGACCTGCCGTACGCGCCGACGGCCAGGTCGTCCGCGTGGCTCCCGTCGGCGCCGACGCCGCCCACCTCGTCATCGTCGTCGCAGCCGAGCTCGTACGCGAGCTCCGGCACGAGGGCGAGGCTGAAGGCGAGGCTGCCGGGGCCGCCGACCCCGCCGCCGAGCCCCGACGACTGTCGCTGGTAGCCGCTGCTGTAGTGGTGGCCGCGGGCCCGTGCCGCTGCCGCCGTCCCCGCCGATGCTGCCTCCGCTGCTGCTGCTGCTGCTGCTGCTGCTGCCGTCGCCGCCGCTGCTGCCAATACCACGGCCGGGCCGCCCTGGCCGGCGTCCTGTTGTTACCTGTTGTTCTCCTCCATCACGACCTGCTTGAAGACGCCGGCCGTCATCTGGGACTTGACCTCGTGCGAACCGAGGGCCGTGGTGCCGTCCTTGGCGATGAACAGCTGGAGACCCGTCGCTGTAGGAGTAGTATGAAAAAAGAGGGAAAAAAAAAGAAACGCACCGGATTATTTGAAAATGTTGGAAATGTTCATGAATAATTGTTACACTGAAAAAATTATTTTCCGATATCAAATAAATATTTACTTGTTTTGTACCAACTAAATCATTTTCTTAAATTAAGAAAATATTCACTAGATTTAAGAGTACGTGGTTTGATTCAAGTGGATTATCCTTGCATTAAGTAAATACTTCCTTGATTTAAGAAGATGCTTTCTCAATTTAAGAAAATAGTTTACTTGGTACAAAACAAGAAAATATTTACTTGATAACAGATATTTTTTATATACTGTATATTATGAGATAAATACGAGATCTACAATTGCCAAGATTACTAAAAAGTCGAAATTTAAAGAAGCCACAAAAATATTTTTTCAAAAAATCGTTAAAAAGTATCTTTAATTATTTTTTGTTTACTACTTCAACCCTTTAAAACCGAAAGGTCGATTCAGAAATCCCTTAATTTTTTTTATTGACCGTTATAATGCACAGATTTTTCGGAATCATTACATAAACATTGCATTCACGAATAATTCAACCGTATAATAAAGGGCACTTGAATAAACCAGAAAATTAACATATAACAGTATTCTTTCCATTACTTGTTGAGTATATACGTATGTGTATGTGTGTGTATATATATATATATATATAGAAGACGGAGTAACCCATCGAGTTTCAGCGACAGATTTCTGTCCAAGTTGCAAAAATGATATTTTGAAATGTGCCAAGTATACGTAAATCGCGCAAAAAGTTAGTTCCAGAATATTTATCGTCTCGGAAACAACCTAATGTAACTGTGCAGCAACCAGAAATGCCATTTCAAATTTACGGTTCTTACTAATATATGCATTTTATATCCAGCTCATATACGAATCGAATTTTATCGGGTTTTCAATTAGCTTTATCGCGCGTGCGCGTGTGCGTGTACATAATGTTTATAGTTACTCGTGCTGTATTTTAGATGACGATGACGATGAAGCGTATGAAACCAGTTTAATATATTTTTATACTAAAGCGACGGCACGTTAAGTGAAACAAGAAGAACACAGAAAAAGGTAAAATTTATTTATTTATCTATTTATTTATTTTTTTAATCGAAATTCGTACTCCGGTACGTATGGATAAGCATGCGAATAAATTACTCAAAACGCTATATATAACAAATGCTTGTGCGTATTCTTCGTTAATTAAAAATACTCTCGTGTAAATTAAACGCGTAAAACTTTACGTATATATATATATATATATATATATATATATATATATATATATATATATTTTGTAATAAAGATATAATACACATTCGGAGTAGCGTCCATCGCCTTTGCGGGTCGTACTCGAGGGTGAGCTGGAGTATAGATAATATTTAACGAATCGTTTTATAAACAAAAAAACAACAACAAAAAACAAACTTTCTACGTTAAAATACAGAGCCTTCCAATCTATATAAATTACATCGATGTATCGGCTGCCCGTACAATTTGTCGCTCTCATATATATATATATATATATATATATATATATATATATATATATATATATACACGTGTATCTATAATAACGTACGAGTCCTACGCGAGCGGTACAGTAAAGTCCGTCGCTCGTGCGAATTCCCATATTAGTAATTAAATATACGATAAATTTACAACACCGTCTTTCGACGATCGACCACAGGCACCGCGGCCGAACGCGCCGGCGATATTTCAGCGGAGATACGTTCTATCATCGCGCCTCGCATGTGTGTGTGTGTGTGTGTGTGTGTGTGTGCGCGCGCGCGCGTCTGTGCGTGTGTTGATCGGTCCTCCTACATGGATTTTTAGAGAGGGGGCGGGTGGGACGAAAAATTTTCTTTTCAGCATCATATTTTTTCCGTTTTTCTCGGATTATCCCTCAAGCGACATACGTTAACGATATTATTATTTTTATACAAGTCGATTGAAATGAATACGATATCGGATAAATTTTTATTTTCCATTAATAAAAGCACGACGATCGTAAAAGGACTTTTCGAATTTACGCCAATTTAAATAATCCGCCTCACGCGAGAAATCGGAAGATAAATTTCGAATCACGCGTGCGATTTCCCCTATTATATACAAGCATCACGCAGTAGGCCTCAAACTTTTAATTACTTTTTGCAATTGCAAATTTTTCATTTTCGCTCTATACACCGTATATACAACGTTCGAGCATCATCATTTCACCAGAACACGTTAAATCATCGATTTATCAACCGTTGCGCAAGATGTTTATCGAAAATTGTACTCGCGTTGTTTGTATTATTATCGCTTCGAAGCCAGCGTGTTTTATAAAATCGACAAAGCAAAAATGTTCACCAAAGGCAAAAGTGATATTTATTTTCAACAAGCATATATATATATATATTTAAATAAAATTTATCAATACTCCGGTGCAATGCTGTAAAATTTTCGTGACATAATGATTAGTTGGATTTTATTGTTCAAGAATACAAATAAAAAAAACATCCCGATACCGTTGCTCGTCGACGATAAAAATTATAAAAGACAAGAACGTTTTTATTATTTTTTTTGTTTTGTTTTTTTTTTTTTACAAAGCTTATTATATACACCTACCTTTGTTAATGATCGCGACGACAGCATAGCGAAAACAAAAAAAAAAAAAAAAAAAAAAAACACAGCTACTGGTCGAGTTATTGTTTTCTCTCGTAAACGCAAAAACGCCCCGTTCGGCTTCTGGCACACTCGTCTATTATCTATTATTTATCATCTGCATCCCAACCCCAATCTACGAAGGCTCGCCGTGCTTTCGCAAATGCCATTTTTATATTAAGCTCGAACATCAAACGGAATTTATCATTTGATTCTGTTCGTTTTGCAGGCGCGCGTTAGCCTCGATTCTCGCGCTAATAGGATCCGTTTGGCCAAGGGAAAAAAAAAGATAACGTGGCGTTCTAAAAAATTTTTTTAAACATTTAATCTACGACTATCGATAAATAGTAATTGGTAAGAAAATTGAACCGAGTGCCTTTTAAATTCGACCCCCTATCCCCTCCCTTTCCTGGTAATCTTCTATCGCCGCACCACTACGATCCAAAATTTGGACGAGTCGTTTGTGAACGTTGTCTGCGTCACATCTCTCAGTTGTAATTCAGTTTTCCTTTTTTTTTTTATGAAAATATCAATAATTTCAAGCAGACTGTGCCAGAATTAGTTCTGGATTGGAAATACGAATAAGTTTTTCTTCCGTTTTTTTACGTTGATATAATTGTCGTCTTTTTACTTGAATCCGCATTTTCGGTTGTAACGTCGGGTTCATTTTGTTTCAAATTCCAAACAGCGTTGTTACATGAGAAAAATATTATGATTTTTATTAAACAAAAAAAAAATTCAATAGAATTATTTCAGAATTTTCTGTAAAAAAATTTTTTTTTTTATTTTCAATCGCAATTAAGCTGTCAAAAATAATTTTTAAATTCGTCATTAGTTATTATTATTTGATTTAAAAATGATTACGATAGCTGGATAACGTTTCGATTCTCGTCGGTGTTTCAGCTTGAGAGTTCTTTTTCCGCAGGGATATAAAAACATACCTAGTAAATTTTCTTACTATACAGTAAGAAAATATTATTCGTAACTTTCAAATAGAGCAATTTTACACTAATTTTCCGTATAAGATAATGTACTTGCCGTGTTAATTATGTACGTGACCCATGGCAATGGCCTACGTACACCGACTCGACTGGTCTATTTTCTAGTGCGTCCGTCTGTGTTTTTGTATACTGGTTTTAGGGCTTTTTTTCTTTTACGTATAAATTTTAAAAGCAACACGCGACCGCAGGTAAGCTGGCGTACAAAATTGACAAGCATATAACTCGAGCATTCCGAGGACTATCGTGGCTCCCTTTATCCCTAAATTAGTACCCAAAGAAAAAACAATCCGGGAATAAAATGTTCTTCAGCAGGATCCTTTTACAATCTCGTCGTTCAGAGTGGCATCGTGAATTACAGAATAATCGTAATATCGCACGATAATGCCGCGCACGTAATAAATCATTAAATTCGCCGGTTTAACGATCAATTGAAGCGCAATTCGCAACATATTCATACTCGTCAATTATTACGATATTTCACTCGAAGCTCTCTCACTTTATCGAGCATTTCTCATTAAGTACACGATTCTCGATCGGTTTTAATGTACGTTTCAGTATACTAGCCGTACCAACGGGTCGCATAAGAATTTTACGAAAATCTAGGCATACTCACTCTCTGCGCTCTCCAGCACCGACTGCTCGAGATTGGTCGCCTTTATCAGCTCGTCGATAAGGGAGTCCGGATTCGGCCTCGTCACCTCCACCCTGCACAGGGGCGGATTGCCCGCGCCGTCCTCGGCCTTCTTGCGACGCTCGAGGGCCGCCTTGGCCCGATCGAGGGAGCCGGTCTCGCTCAGGCCCGAGCCGGCGGACGCGTTCCTGAAAGAGAGAAAGACGCCGCCCCGCGCGCAGAGCTAGAGTTAGAGAATAATATGCGTGCGTGCGTGTGTGTGCGCGCGCGCGTGTGTGTGTATGTCTGTGTGTCTGTGTCTGTGTGTGGGCGCGTATAAACGCAGCGGTCGCGCGTGTATATATGTATAATATATGGAAAAAGATGCCAAGGGTCGTTATTTCGAGTCGTACGTTTGGAGGAGTAGTGGGTGAGGCTATATATATACACATATATGTATAGATACAAGGACGCTTCCTCACGCCTGTATTTACATATATATATATATATATGATATTTACAAGGGCCCAGAAGAAATAATAATCAGATTATGCTTCATTACAACGCTCTACAATCGCGTCGAGAAAAATATAGATAGTAGTGATAGAGAGGGGGTTGTATAGATAGAGAAAGAGTAAGAAATCGGCATGCGGATAAGCGAATAAAGCGTATGTATCGACATAGAGCGGTATGGGGTGTCGAGGTTTTGTGGAGGGAAAGAAGCGGGATTGCTATATACAAATATCTATATATCTATATTGAACATGCAGCGACTAAATCTGAAGTAATGAACTGAGAGAGAGAGAGAGAGAAGGAAAGCGATAGCGACAAGCGCCCCTCGTAAGGGGTTCGATATATATATATATATATATATATATATATATATATATATATATAGCGTTAAGCGTTCTCAAGCGTTAGAAAGCTAAAGCATGAATTTAAAAAAAAGCACACACATATACGCGCGGATAACAGATGAGCGTACATGAATAGATGAGGGAGAGGCTTCGCCTTCGTGAAGATTCGACAAGTATAATTGGCTGATTTGTGTATATATATACACATGCGCCAACCTGTTAAAAGAGTTGTAATAGTAAATTGAACAAAAAGGAAAAAAGAATGACCTACTAGAAAAAGTATTGCGAATCTTCCCGATGACGATGGCTCTCTATTCGTCATTAGATCACAGTGTATACATATATATATATATATATATATATATATATATATATATATATATATATATATATATAAATGACCAGAAAAGACAATCAACCTTTGTTTCAGATCTATAACGCTACTTTGCCGTTATTAAGCTCGTTTTTTTTCTCTTCATGCACATTCGCAACGGGTCGAACGGTTCGAAGATATATATATCTAGAAACTTTTTATCTGCGCGATTTCAGCGATTTTTGTCCCATCGTTAAAAAAAAAAAAAAAAAATTATTGCCGCTTTCCGCGCCAGATCGATAAGAGAGGTTAATTTCTTGGAAGCGCTCAATTACATTTTCATAGACTTCCGCCCCTCTTAGAAAGCACACAGGCCGGCGCATAGAGCCCCAATTATTTCTGAATTACATCTATAAAGATACAAACAGCGCGCTTTATCGAACTAATGGACGCGTCAGCGAAACGCGACGCGCGATCGACGGCGAGTATACGTATTATCGCGCTCCCTTCCTCATTTCGCGGAATAAAGCCGGCGAAAAGTAGAAGAACGAAAAGGAGAGAAGGAAAAAAGCACGAAACGCGCGGCAAATCCTTCGTTCGGAAACAGGCGGTCGACTGTCTTTGGCCATAAAATCACGGACACAAGATAAGAGCAAAAACGGCTGGAGGACGTCCGTCGAGTTTTAGAATGGCTTCGTTCTTTTTCCTTTATAATATCTAGGAAATGGCTTTCCGTTCAACGATCCCGACGCTTGGCAAAACAAAAAACAAAAAACAAAAAACAAAAACCGCGTCCTCGAAAATTCTATCTTTGTCCATTGAATATTTCCTTATCAGCGCATTTCGATTTTTAACGATATACAAAAACGAAATATCTTTTTACCAATTGAATGCATTCTATGCTTCCGCAATTTTTACCGTCGATCGTCTTACGGACGAAACAAAAGTACTCCCACCCCTCCCCCCCGCCGACAAAGCCTATATAGACCGACGTCCTCCGAAACGAACAGCTAATATTACGTATAGAACGACATGGAGCCACGAGAACGAATCGGCCCGTCGCCCATTGCCGATTCCTTTTCGCGCGTGAGTCGCTCCGTGTTAAAAGTTAAAAAAAAAAAAAAAAAAACGAAAAGAAGACACGACACTCAAAGAGTTAGAAATAAATAGGGAAATCGAGAGAGAGAGAGAGAGAGAGAGAGAGAGAGATAGAGAGAGAGATAGTGAGACTGACGGTGGGGTAATGCTGTTGCGGTGCTGCGCGGCGGTGGTGCAGAGCAGCTCGGGCACCGCCAGTGTCGAGGACTCCTCGGAGTCCGGGCTCGTGGCCACGGTGGCGAGCTTGCCGCCCGCCCCGTCCAGCAGCTTGCGGTGGCCCCCGACGCCGATGCCCCTGCAACGTTCACACATTCAGGCGCGCGTATAAACGGAAGTCTTTCTTTTCATATTGAAAAAAAAAAAGAAGAAAATAAATAAAAAAAAAAAAATAATAAAAATAAAATAAAATTATAATGACCACACAGCTCCGCTTTTTATAGCGCGGAGCATGTATGCGTATGCGCACCGTGCTCCTGAGATATAATATTGTATATATATATATATATATATATATATATATATATATATATACGTAGAGGATTTACCAGTAAGAATGACAGAATTTCGTTAGGTGGTATAATAAAAGCTGGCCGCCTGCGTTGTTCAGCCAAATTTCCGAAAGCCCGCGTGCAGTTTTTTTTTTTTTGTTTTTACAGCATCCGACGAGGGCACGACGGAGTGAAAAGAACCAGAAGGTCGTAACGGGGCGTGACGCGATTCGATCGGGATTTTTAACGACATTAAAATTGGTACAGTTCGACGGTAAAAACGAGCAATGGTCGAGCGAGCTTGCTCTGCCGCTCGAAACAATCGCAAATCATCTGACAATTGTGGAAATGAGGAAAAAGGCATGGCTGTAGAACGACGAGCGTCGAGAGACGCTTGTAGACGAGGACAGGGTGATCTGATCGCATCATCCCTCCCCGTTTACAGGCGTTCGTCTCGTTATCCAGCGCCTCGAGGCCAATTTCCAAATTCTACGGTCGTAATTTTTAATACTTCCGCAGCCATCGCGTAAATCACGATTATTTATCCTGAACGGTTGGCTGGCGCGCGAACCGTCGTCCACCACCTTAGTGCACCAAGCGTTCTATTGCCACGAATCGCGTCGTTCGGCCTTCCGTCATTTTACACGGCGCGCGAACCGTCGGATTTTTGCTCGGGTGTCCCCGTAGGCTTCGCCGTATTTGATCACCGACTATACCACGCGGATGGAGAGTGGCCACGTGACTGCTCATAAAGGAGCCTTTCGTGCCGCAAGAGGTACGCAGATATAACTCGATCAGTTGGAAAGTTAAACCGTATATATATATATATATATATATATATATATATATATATATAGAGAGAGAGAGAGAGAGAGAGAGAGAGAGACAGAGATTTTCTTATAGTAAATTTTGACAATTTCCTGAAAACGTTGCAGTAACGCGAGGCTGGTGTCCCGGTGTGCGTGATATATATCGCGAAATCTATCGAATTGAGGCGAAATGTCAAAAATTAGCGTCAAGAAACATTACGTGCACTTTGGATTTTCAAAGTCTTTCACTGTCTCTTATTATGTAAAGGTCCATATAAATATATGTATACATATATACATCAATGAGATGATCGGGTTATTTGGATGCAATTCAGTGCTGTGGGGAACTTTGACCAAAGGCCCGATTTTTCCAAAATTTTCTAATAATAATTAGAAGACTGACCAGAAGTTTGAACACAGACTGTCAAAATCTAAAAAAATTACCATAGCTTCTAATATATTTCATTTCGATTAATGGTAAATCTTCAAATTTTCTCTTGTAAAATTTAAAAAAAAAATACAATAATTGTTTTTGTTTTAGATTTTTTCTATCTATGAATAAAATTCTTGAGAAGTATTATAGTGCTTAGTAAAAAATTAATCTGAGCGTATTGATGAAGACAAAACAAAACAGATTTTCCGTTATCGGATAAAGATTTTCTTATCAATTAAACGAATATCCGCTAGATTTAAGTTCAACGCGCTTGACTTACACGAACTATCCTTGCATCAAGTGAATACTTCCTCAATTAATCTCAATATTTACTCGGCACGATGCAAATAACTTTTTACTTGATAACAGAAAATTTCTTTCTCTTTCAGTGTTTCTAAACGCAGTTTTCTATAGTATCTATATAAAACACAAGCGAATATCCCCAAGTCACAGTAATTCATAATGTTTTCGTACATCTCCGGAACAATAACAGTTACAGTAACGTAAAAATTTAGTCCATACTTTCTGTTTGATTTTAGGATGCTGGAGCGATCGAGGAGAGTAATTTACACTTATGTCTCCCGGAAAAAGATCGGATAGCTAACGTTGCGAATATTCTCTTATCTACAAATTAAAGCCTATTGGTATTCTATTCGCTCTGGGAATACTTGTATAAGTGAATCAGTAGCTAATAATAAATTTTTAAATCTCTATAATATTCCATGCTCAAATTAATAGTCTTTTAATTATTTCATAATAATAATAAAAAAAGATCAATAGAAACGGCCAATTACGAAATCAAGGAAGATGCTTCGAATGTTATTTTGTTAGACCTACCGTAAGTGACAAGTCTTGTACAGAACCGAAACTGATTTGAAAAGTGAATATCGTTATATGTAACCGTTGTGCAAAGTAGATTTTCATAAGTGCGCCGATAATGATATTTTCTCAGTCGACGATCGAATTTCGACGGTTCAAACCTACGCCTACTGTGACCCAGTTGCGAACTTTGCGATTTACAAAAAAACGACCCGTTTCTGTTGCTGTTGTTGTTGTTTTTCGTTGTGAATTAGCAGGATCGCGTATTTAAAAAATTACTGCAACCAACAGAAAACAATCGATATATCGCGTCGAAGAGTAACGCAATAATTCGTCTAGAAAATAACTTTTTCTCCGCGTTCCGCGCACTGACCGTCTCTAAATTTGAACGCGGGACTGTTTACCCGGCCGCCATGAACTGCGAACACGTGTATGATTTATTTATTTATTTTTTGCTTTTATTTTTTTTTTTTTTTTACTCTTTCGCAATTCAATTCGCACTTCGGCCGAGCCCGTGGCGCTTCTACAAAAAGTTTTTACCCCGCTCGACAGATACCACGAGAAAATGTTCTTATACCGCACGAGAAGCTGCGACGCGAAAAAAGTTCCTCAACCCCCCCCCCCCACGCCCCAGCTCGGGGCGGCGCGTATACACGTAAGTCGCGCGGATAAAAGCCAACGCTTACCTTTTCAGTTTTATAGCTACGATGCTATTTGATCGTCGGCGGGCGTATGAAACGAGTCCCGCGTTACGGTTAAATCACGACGACGGAGAGCACGAGCGCGTTATTACGCGCGCGCGTGCATTATTAATACGCGGAGAGAGAGAGAGAGAGAGAGAGAGAGAGCTTGTACGCGTTTTTTATGGGCTGCGCTTGTGATGATGGGAGGAGGCGTAAAAATATCAAAAAGTCTGGAGGGGGGGGGATGGGGTGAACACACGATTTAGGCGAGGAATTGACAGTTGTGAATTGAATTTCAACACGTTCCCATTAATCGTCCGCGGTAAAGCGCGCTAATAATAATAAAAAAAAAAACAAAATTCGCTGCTGTTTCTCTAATTCTCGAGAATATTATCAACGGAAATTAACATTTAGCCGATCCAAGAGGACGAACGAGGATCTAAAAGAATGAGAATTCCTATCGTCCTTAACTAAACGTCAACTGTAGTCGATCATTTTTAGCACGATAAGGATCGATACGATCGCACGTTATATGCTTTGCCAATAGGTATCGTCGCGAGTTATTGAAGTTCTCAGAACGCCATTAGTTTCTCATTAATCGTGATCGCGATATAATTCTCAATTTCAAATAATCTCAATCCTCGGTCGAACGATATTTTTCTAAGGTTAGCCGTCAAAAATTCCAACCGACATTCCCTCCACCCGGCAATCGGCGAGCAAACGTAACGAACGCTCGATCTTTAACGATTTCTCCTACGCCGATTCCCATTCGTAGCGCGCGTAATCTCGCGTAGATATCCGGACGCGGGTAATGCAGGGTGCTCGGCGAAATCAAACGTTGCGGCCGTCGGCCGGCAAAAATCATACGTATCGCCACTCGCGCTCGGTGACGTGATCGTGGATTTTGACGTACCTACGCGTATGCGTGCGTAATTCGGTCTTTCAGCGAGATAGTTACCGATGCGAGTGCGCGGTTGAGCCGAAATTTGACGGCCGCCCAAGTACAAGGCGCGGATGTACAACTGTCCCGGGCGAAAAACGGACAAAAACAAATATGCATATATATGTATATATACATATACAAGCGAAAATTATCCCTTCTCTCGCGTACTCTTCCGCGTTGGTTTTTTCATCAGATATTTTCGCGCTGATATGTTCAAAGCTTCATGCGCATTCGTTATCCACACGCCTCGCGGGCCAATATCGTAATACGTTCGTTTAACATTATGCTAATGCCAAACTGTCACTTTCACCGCGCGTTACGCGCTCAATATATCTGTACGCGTAATTGTGCCAATTACATAATATGTAATACGTCCAGCGTATCGATAAATTTATGAAAATTTCGTAGGCGCGCGATGGGTAAGCGACGAAAAAAAAAAAAACTGACGATCGTTTTCGTCTTCGGAGCGATCGCGTCGTCGTCGTTGCGTATATGATCAATGAGCATTATACACATATGCAAGTTTGATCGAACGCCAGGATTTCTGCCACTGACCAACCGTTAATATATATCGCCGTTTCCTTTGCTGTTTTTTTTTTTGTTTTTTTTTTGTTCTACATACTTCTATATATTTTTTGTTTATTTTTGTATATATCTTCTATACATTATTCTATATATTTTTTCATCTATATATATGGTTACTCGGTACGACGAGGTAAGAACGAAAAAAAACAAACAAAAAAAAAAAAAAAACAGTAAAAAAAAAACACGGCGCTTCGCGATCGCGACGCTCGATTGGCCGCGCGATCGAGCGACGCGCGGTAATTCGTAAGTTTGGGATCGCGTGCCACGAAGACGGCTTGGATATTTCGCCAAATCTATAAATGGCTACACACCGGATACATATTACTCCAGGTTACTTTGGCCGATCTTGTTTTGTGGTTTGTCTTTGCCTTTTTGCCGGACCGCGGCGCGAGCTCGGAATTGTTCTTCCACCTCTGTATATATATATATATATATATATATATATATATATATATATATATATATATATATAAAATGACTTCAACGAACAAAAGAATCTCGACGAGGTGAATATGATTTCCGTGATGGCCCTAAAAGTACGCGTTCCGTCGCGTCCCAACGATTCGCGGGACTACAATATCCGACGGAACGTGTCTGGTCGAGCGCGATTCGACGCGGTCACGTGGACAAAGCTCAAATAAAGACACCGGATCTATCGTCGTTTATTTCAAATTGAAATAAAAAAAAAACAAAAAATTTGAGAAAATTCCTTTCTCGCAATTTGACGACGCATAGACTCAGACGATGCAACCTGCTCATTTCAAATGCACAAGATATTATATTCGATTGCGTCGGACGCTGTTTTGTGGAATTAATCAATTGCCTTCCGCGTAGAAGCGCGAAGAGCCAATTATTGCCCAAATATGTAAAATCTCCATAATTAACGCTTTGCTATACAATATTCATTCTTATGCTAATTAATAAACTATATTGTACTGAGCGAAGGGCAGGTGTAATTTTAAATTTCGATAACCGCGTAGTCATTTCAAATCTAATACGAGGTCGACGGTTTATGTAAGTTTAATCAGTGACGAGTACTTTGGCTTTGTCGAATCTATACTCCTTGTTTTCTGCCACACAATTGTCCAAAACACATTGCAGGAATTTTTGCACAGATACATATATATATATATATATATATATATATATATATATATATATATATACACCCCCACCCGGAGATTCCAAACATTTTACTTTACACTACTGAGAAATGGCTTATTGTCGTTTCGAAACATTGCGATTGATCTGGAATATCGAATAAACTCTGACGAAAATTGAAAAAGGATAGAGATAATGCGGTATCAATAAGGTGGTGTCGGCGCCATTACCGTTATCAATTACGATGCAACGCGGCATTACGTCCCACAAGTTTCCGAAGGAAAGACGAGCTTTCGTCGTACGTATATACTCGCGAAAACAGCGTCGTTTCGATACCCTCATCGGGATATCGAATATCGAGAATCACGCCGAGTAGGTCGGTTTTCCAAAAGGGTAGAGTTTTTTTTTAAGATAGCTTCATCAAGATACTGCCTTACGATTCCGACTGCGGACGCACGCTCAGAAGTCCTCCATATAAATTAATATACTTTCTACACTGAGAAAATAGTTGTACAGTAAGAATTGCAATATTACTAAGTAATTGGCTCAAAGACCGAGAATCTAATAAAATCAAATAGAATCAACGCATTTTCTAAAAAAAAATTCTTTTCTAAGCAATAAATCGATAATTTACTATTAATCTAGTAAAATTTTGTCGGGTACTACGGTCATTTCTCAGATATTCAAAATCCATGACCAAATTTTACTTATTGCATTGTAATTTTTACGAGAAATTTTTTCTCCAACGAGGCTTACTTGAATTATGAGACAATTTACTGTAGCCTATAATAGTTTTTTAAAACAATTTTCGATTAAAATTCAGCATAACTATGGCAATTATTGATAAAATTGTCATAAAATTAATCAATAAGTGAAGTATGATTTTCCACCGGTCGCACATTTGGTAAATTTTCACGAGGCGTTCATGTTTAAAGATCGGTTAACGAGAAACAGGAAGAAAAACAAGGATTGACGATCGGATCGCGAAATAGAGGATTACGTATTCGTAACATCATTTATATATATGTTCGCGTTAAGGAGACCCGCCACCGCGGGCCGCCACGGTCGATGATGCCATCCTCAACATCGCGTAATAATTCATTATGATCGAATCGCCGCGCGGCGCCATCCCAGCGATTCCCATCGGCGCTTTTCGCGAATAATGACGCTCAGAATGTTTAATTCAGGAGGGGGAAGGAGGACTGTATGAAAATAAAATAAATAATAATAATAGTAATAATAATAAATAAATAATAAATAAATCACACGATGTGCTTCGGAGCTATTGGATTTTGTAAACTCAGTATTATTTATGTAGCTATGTTCGGATGTATCTATAGGATTTGAAACTGTTTACGTGGATTAAGAGTCAGACAGTAGTTTTTCGGTTCATTTTGCTCGCTACTGAACTAATGTATTATAAATGTTTATTCGAGAAAAAAAAGTAATCATTACATTTATACATCGGGATTGGATTAGAGTATGGGTTCGTTAAAAAAGCAGCAGGTTCAAATGCACAAAGTTCTACGAAAACAAAAAAAAAAACTATATAAATACGTAAATAGTATCAAACAGCTAGATAAGTTACAGAGTATAGATAAACTGAGAATCAGAGAAGGAGAAAAAAATAAATAAAAGCCGTGCACATATCTAACAAGTTTCTCTCACAAACCTTGCGCTGTCCTCTGGGAAGTGAGCCCTCGAGAAAGCGATTACCAAACATTACTGCGTACATGTATATATATATATATATATATATATATATATATATATATATATATATATATATTCCTGATGCGTATACCAGTAGCCTATAAAAAGGTGTCCAACTTACGCTAAAGATGAAAAACATAGCAAGCTAGTACAGAAAGAAGAGAAAAAAAAACACACCAGGAGGTCGAAAGCCGCCGCCAAAGGTCTGGATAACCAAGATCCGAGAGCTGTAAGTATGTAACTTTCATTTGTAAATTCCGTCGATTCGCGTACCCCAGCGACCTCAGTCTTTGTTCCGTAAGAAGTCCATTCGCAGCATGTACAAACGTTTGGCAAAGCAGACCTTTGGCTCGTCCGGGATCTCGCAACGCTGGACTTCCAGATATATCTCTAGCGATCCTCTGGGTGTGGGGGGGGGGGGGAGTGTCGATCGGACACAGAATTTCTCATTTTTTGACCGGGCGGCCATAACCGGCCGAAACTTTGCACAACCCCCGGAATCTAATATGAATAAGAAATTTTGATAATAGGATCCGCGCCCGTAAATAACCAGTCCCAAAGCATTGAGAATATTTTTGGAGTATTTGATGTTTTTCTAAAATTTGGTATTTCCGAAATGTATTATTAGTAGTCAATACTTTATAGTTTTTTTTTGCATAATATTTTTTTTTAGAACCTAATGAACCGAAATCTAATTTTTTTTTATATTTCTGTACTTTTCCAGAAAAATATATATATATTGATTTTTTATAATTGACGTCCCATTGTTTTATACCTTAGCAATTCTATAATATGTAGTTTTTACGCATACAGATATGTATCCAAATAGATGAATTGTGATATTTCATAATAATAAATCAAATATATTTATCTATTCGCTCTACTTCACAAATCTAATTATATGCATTAATTAACTTTATTTAAAAATCTCAAGAAAATCCTTTGTAATAAATTTACATTAAATACATAAAAAGAATGTTATTTGAAAAACAATATATAGAAATAATAATACAATACAATAGATAGAAACAAATTCAATTACTGCAAATTCTTCAATATCTTTATTTTATTTTTACAAGAAAGCTCGAATGAAACCTTTTTAAATTCTAATCCTAACCCTTGCGCCAAAAACGCAACTTTCGCTCTGTGCAAAGTTTCCAATCGAAACGAAGTCGGAATCGCAGATCACTCCCTAGAGAATCGCTAGATATATTTAACTACGGAGACACACATACACACGCGCACACACCCACTCTACACAGAAAAAAGCGCCATACAAATGTGCTCCTTGGACTTGACCTGCCCTCCCGCGCAACCAGAAGATGCTGGAGAGAAAAAGAAAAGAAGATGGAGGGAGAGTGAGAGAGAGAGAGAGAGAGCAGACAAAATTTACAGCCGGGTTGCAAAGCCGCGCGGGTGGTGGGTGGGTGGGGGGGGGTTGAGGTCCTCTCGCTGGAACACTGGACACCTACCTGCTGGCGTGGCTCTGGCTCGTCGCTGCGATAAAGGACGCCCTCGCGGCGTCGGGCCTGTGCAGGGGATCGGGGGAGGAAACGGCGCGCGCCTGCTCGGCCAGGCCCAGCACCGGGCTGCCCGTCCTCGCGCCCCGCCCGATGCAGTCGCACGTCTTGGACGCGCCGCGCCAGCTCGGCCGGCCGATCGCCCGGCGATCGTGGTGTCGCGGGCCCGCGCCCCCGTTCCGCAACAGGGGCGGCGGCGGCGGCGGCGGCTGCGGCGATTGCGGCGACCCGGCCCCGGCCCCCCTCGTCGCCGGCTGCTGCGCCAGGCCGTTGCGCTTGAACGACGACGACGACGACGACGACAACGACGACGCCGACGGCGTCGTCGTCGTCGTCGTCGTCGTCGTCGTCGTCATCGTCGTCGCCGGCGTCCTCGTCGTCGCCGTCGTCGCCCTGGCGGCGGACGAGGGCGAGGCGGACGACGCGGCGAGCGCGACGCCCGCCGAGCGCGCGGACTTGCGCAGCCGGGAGGTGAGGGGGGTGGTGGGGAAGCGCGAGCGGGGCGCGACGAGGGACAGGGGCGAGGGCGGCGATATGGGCAGGTGCTCGCCCGAGGTGTCGATCAGCTTCGTCAGCCGCTCGGCCCGCTGCTGGCGGCGGTGGAGGGGGGGCGTCGGGGCGGCCGGGGAGCCGCCCGCGCCGCCGTTGCTCGCCTCGTGCGGGTGGTGGGAGAGGTTCGGGAGTCGGGGCGCCCAGACCGGCCAGGAGGGTGACCTACAATGAAGACACCACACCCTCGTGATAATTACGTCGTCGGAGCAGTGCGCGCGTTGAGGGGACCAGCGGGGAAGGGATGAGATATTGAGGGGTGGGGGAGGTTTTTTTTTTCTTTTTTTGTTGGAATTGTTGCAGTTTCTCGATGTCGTCTCCGGATAATTCGTCGTCGAGTCGCTGTGTAGGTGATGGCGGACGGCGCTGGATCGGATGGCTGGCGCTTTGGATTTTCTCCTTTCTTTGTATGTTTCTTTCTTTCTTTCGTTATTGGGTTTTATATAGAGATTCGTGTGCATCTCCTTTTCAACTCTCTCGGGACATTTTCCACAGACACACATATATATGTGCATGTATAGTGGATTCGGCTATACAAATTTGGACGAGCGCAATTTTCTGACTGAGAATTAATCCCTTTACACGAGAATGCTCAGAACAATTGAAGAGGTCGAAAAAAATGGCTATTTTGAATTTACGCTTTACCTATTCGTTGATTAATTATGAAAACAAACAACAGGTAGTTATTTACGAACTTGTCGAAGAAAGAAATTTCCAGGCTGAAAGTATTGCGCTCGTAATCTAGTGAAACATTATCAATAAAAAAAATCTAAACATGTAAACATGACAACAATAAACATAAACATTAAGTCAATAAATTTAGTGTCGCTACGCTATGTCGTGAGTCACTCTAATATTAATAATTAATAAAAAAAATTAATACTCCGAATGAAAATATATATTATTATCTACGCAAAAAAAGAGAGAAAACTTCGTATCAGGCAGATAATTGACTTTTTTTCTTACATTGAAGCAGCATATTTGAGTGCCAATGAAAATAGTGCAAAACTGAATAGAAAAAGAAGAGAGAGACAGAGAGAGAGAGAGAGAGAGAGAGAGAGAGAGAGAGAGAAAGAACGCAGAGACAAGAAAACCGCGTGCTAACATAAAGCGCTAGTTTGAAACATTCCAGTCGTGTATAACATTGTAAATTAATATATAGATATATAAAGTAAGTATATAGTGTCGGATAGATAGTATAGAGTTCTGTTAGTGTCTGGCTGAGCATTATTAAAATCTCAGGGCCGTGTATGAAATTAAAATGAGGTATTACGACAACATGAAATGAAATGAATGGCCAATGAATGGATATTGGTTAATATAATTATATTAAAATCATGAATTTTTTAATTTAGCTGTAATTATTGAAAGCGCGCGAGTAACATGGCGTGGCGGCTTTGGAGGCATTGGTCGCATCGCATGCGAGATTTATATATCGTGTGTTTGCGCGAGTTTTTTTTTCAAATCAGCTTTTCGCAACATAATGCGTTGGAGAATAATACGCCCGCGGGTAAGCGCGAACGAAATTCCAGTTAATGAAATTTTTAATAGAAAAAGTTTCAGAGTGCGCGAGGCATTATACATATACATATACATATACATATATATATATATATATATATATATATATATATATATATATATATATTACAATACAGAAAGTAAACGATAGGACGTGGAATACATAAGGATAGAGCAAAGAAAGTATATAGCTTGAATCAATCTGCCCTTCTATTTAATGTATATAGGTGTTAAGTTAATTGTTGCGATTCTCTGCTTGTCGACATTCTTCTAAGAAAATTTTAAATCATATTTATATGGGTTCTATTGCAATAGTCTATTTTCTTACTTTACTAGCTCCGATGGAATAGAGACTACATTGTACGATATGCTTTAATGAATATATATATATATATATATATATATATATATATATATATATATATATATGATTTTATTACAAAAATCCTAAAAATTACTATGAATTATAAGTTAATTGATTATAATGATGAGTGTTTGATCAAAAACGATGCGTACATACGTTTTTCCCTGCAACTATGTGATCCAAATTCGTTGGAGTGGAAATTCACCTCTAGATGCTCTAATACAAAGTTAAACTGTTATATTGGACAATGATTTATCAAATTTCCGCACAAATACGGTTGGTACATGAACCAATAGCTTGTTTTATGTTTTAAAATTTATCATTGATCCCGATCACTTACTCGATCGACTCATAAATTTGAATTATAAGTAAAACGTCCTTTGTCCAATCTTGAAGCAAAAAAATGATTAAAAGGTTAAACGTGATGCGAAGAATTTTAGAGTCTTAAGAGTCAACCCGTTTACAATAGGCGCTTACTCGCAATAATACGTATGACTAATGCCACTTGGCATTGTCTTCAAATCCAATTGTATTCTTTAAATTGTAAATAACAAATGAGTCTGTTCTGATCTTCAACAAAAAAAAAAAAAAAAAAAAAAAACATCAAAAGCATCATCCTAAGATCCGTACAATATAATATAGATTTTCCACTCCTACGAATCGCGCGTGAAAGCAGCGTCAGCGTAATTAATCGGAGCCTTCAGCGAGGATCGCGCGCCTCAACCGTCTATACGCAGTATCCCCAATACGTCCCGTAATATTTCCTTACGTCGAGGAAGACCGACGACGACGACGACGTCCCTTACCTGATGTGCCCGCTGTCGCCGCTGCTGCTCTGCCTGCTGTGCTGGCTGTGGGAATTCAGGGAGCCGTAGCCCGAGCCCTTGCTCAGCTGGCTGGTGTTGCTGCTGTTGCGCGAGTGGCCGGACTCGTTGTGGGCCTCGTTAAGCGCGTCCACGGGCAGGGCCGAGGACGACGGGACGATGTCGCTCAGCGTCATCGGGTCGTACTGCTCGGTGCCGCTCAGAAGTTCTGCCGGTGTTTGTATTTTTTTTTTTTTGGGAAGGAGGGCAGACAAGCACACATATATTTACATGTAGTGAAGGTGGGGGTTTTTTGGAGTGGTTTAATTCTCGTCGACTGGTCGGCGAGCTCACCGAGGCAATGGGCGAGGGTTACCGGGATGCCATTGCTTAAGTATGCAAGGATTCATGTTGTTGGGAGTGAGGAGGGAGAAGGAAGGTTTATATATATAATGATCGATTAATCATCCCAAAAGTAAATTTAATCTCAAGTAATATTTATATATTGGGTCTGCAACTTAAACAGTTCCTATTCCTTTGTAACTTTATGCCTATCCTGTGACCCATTTTCATTGACAAAGGCAAAAAATCCATTAAATTGGATTTATTCGAGTGCTCAGAAATTTGTACACAAAAATTTTCTCTTGCGTTGAAAATCTCAAATTGCGATGTAGCAAACAACGATACAACATTTACAAAAAATGTTCCTTTATTGACTTAATTTAAAGAAGGAAGCGTCGAAATTTTTCGTTTGCAAATATTGGAATGTTTCGAAAGTGGTTGGCAAAAGGGTCAGCCAACAAAGTTTTGAGGATGAATAATTAGAAGGATTTTTCGAAGATCAGTGCCAACGCAAGGGGAAATTGCTACATAATTAGTAACAACGCACCAAGCCATTTACAATCGTATAAAATCACTGAAATTCGTCCAAAAGTTAGGAAAGAACATACAACAACAATTAACACCGAGATCATGGTCTGTATTTGGTGGAATTAAAAGGGTTAATTTGTAGTCTACTATGAACGGTCAAAAAAAGAAAAAGTATTGCGAGGAAAACAAGCAGAATGGAAACCAATGTTTAAAATGATTTTGAAAACAGAGGAAATCCTATCCAATTCTTACACAGTCCAAATTACACACTGTCCGATTACCACATGCTGCGGTTCATGTTTTCAAATTTTCTGAGCGGAGTCACTTCACTTCACCTGAATGTATCCAAAAATTGGCTTAGTTTGTTCTTGGTCTCCATGATACGAAAATTATTTTTGGAATGGAATTATTAAATTATCTGAATTGTGAGCAAAAGCCATAACTTATGATGGGCAATATGTTGCACAATGTATTTTTTCATTTTGTTATTGAAATAAAGCCTTAGTTTTCATCGAAATTACGAAATATTTTAAGATGCATATCCAATACATATATACGTAATATTAGAAAAGTAATACAAAATGTCGGTATTCAAGGTAAAAATATATATTACCTATCGTGAAAATCCACAAATTCAAAATATCTACCTCGAATATTTTATCTCGAAACAAATGCTTTTTATTTTACATTTTATCGACGTGTTCATAAAACTCGTCTAACGAATCAATAATTTATTAATGAACGAAGCTTCAAGAATTTAGCATGATTTGAGATGTTTAAATATGAATATATTTTAAAGGGTCAAATTTTACAATTGATTCATTTCACTTAATAATCTCGAATTTACATGAACCAATACAAGTGCGCAACGAGAATTGTCAAGCCCACACTGTATTAGAAATTGGTCGAATGCGAATTCGCAACCTCCCTGTACTAACAATTCAACAACTATAATTATCGTAAAGGTAAGATCTAATTCTGCAATGGTGCTCTCTCATCGAACTTTGGAAGATTAAACTTAGAGTTAGTGAAAATTACAATGCGATATAACTGCAACACAAGTGCAGCAATTTCAGTTGATAAATTGCAAAGGAATTCTGTCATTGTAACTAGAATCTCAATTATTCTCTCATTATTTCGTAAAGCTCGTTTGCAAAATAATTATAGTTTTTCTTTACATGAAGATTGAAAAATGTATGCTATTTACTCATGAATTCAACAGAAAAGAATGTCTTAAGATGAGAACTTGATAAACAAAAATTAGCATCTGTACCATTATAACCACTACTCAGTCATGTTTCAAACATCTTTTGATATTATCTATGATTTGATATTCATATCAGCACATTACTGCGACTTTTGATGGACTTACATTATACATACAGATCTAAAGCACTTGTTATCATCCTAACTTATATAGAAAAAAGTTTAAATTTTCTTCATAATATTTTACAACCAGCTTACATTGATGGCTTACACAATAAAATAACTAAACGGAGTATCAAACTTTTGCCATAGATGAATAACTTTCTTTGTACTTCTATTCCCGCAAAATCAAACTATCTCGTAATACACACACACCGAGAGACATACACACAGACAAAACAGACGGGCACACGCACATATACACTCTGAACTTGGAATCTACCTTGAGAGCAACCGAGTGTGGAAGGGAGGGGTTAAGGAGGAGGGAGGGAGGGAGGAGATAGGTGATATGAAATGCTCACCGGAGGTGAAGAGCGCCGGCCTCTTCTTGGGAAGACTGCCGAAGCCGCTGCTGGTGCTGGCTATGCTGCCGGCGAGCGAGCCCGTCGACACGTAGTCCTCGCGATTGCTGCAGCGCTCGGCGCCGCCGCCGCCGCCGCCCGCGATCTCGTCGGCCACCTCGGCGGGCACGACCCCCGGGACGCCCGGCACCGCGAGCTGCGTCTGCTTCAGCGACGGCGAGGGCCTGCGAAAAAGCCGGGTCGATACGGATTTCTTTTAACTCGTATACCAAATGCAGGGATTCGAGTCTCGCCAAAAAGTTTCAAGATGCATATACAGATCAGAGAGAAGGAATTTCTAGGGCGCCGTAGGCGTTGCGGGACACCGTGCAAAGCGACGCCAGTGCTCGATCTGGCGAACTGTGCAAGTTTTCGTTCCCGCCGAAGGGGTATATGAATTGATATAAGATTATTCATACAATGTAACCTCGGCATGCATTGGCAGTGGAGAGTAGCGCACTAGCAAATATGGCCGCCATGAGTATACGATAAGTAAGCAAATGTATAACTTGGATTATTAAATTAAAATTAAATTCTCGAATTCTTTCAAAAATTTCTTTCAAAAAAAGTAAAAATTGGCTAAATAAATAAAAAGAAAGTAAAAAAAGTGTTGTAGCATTACAGAATTTTGTTCATATTAAGGGGCACAACTGTATTTGAAAAATTATTTTTATGGAATAATTCATTTTTTTATTTATGTGTTGAATTAAAATATAAAGGAAACGAATTATGTCACTTTCGTTCTTTTTCTCTGTAATTGTTACGGGTTTCTAAAATATAGCACAATGTTATAATAAATATTTTCAATATAAACACCTAATTTTTAATCCGTACCATCTGTACACTCATGGCTCTCAATTTTTTTGTCAGCCAGTGACCCTCTCGTACACCTGGTGGGCGTTTTCTTTGTCAAAAGGTTTATTATATACTTGTAATGTTATTTACTTAACACGAAAACTTACAGAGTTGCCATGCAGACATCGCTCTAATCACTATCGCGACTTTGTGGGCGCCCGCATACGTTACGCACGCGTGCAAACCAAAAGGAAAACTCTTCTTTCGCGTTTTTAATTGTCCTCGAAAATAAAATCATTACTCTTATTACGCTCATTTCATTTCGCGATATTTTTTTTTTGCTTTTTGTACCTGTCTTCCCTTAATTAGTATCTTGACGGTAATATATGGAAATATTTCAATTAACTTTAGAAATGAAGCGCCTTTAATAAACTACGCGTGAAGCAATCGGTGAATTATATTTATATAAATACGTGCAGACTCCAGTTATAGCAATGAGTTATACAACTGTTTTAAATCGACCATATAAATTTCGTTATCGCGCTAAAATGTCCAATTGCTCAATAATATCAAATTTCATGAACGCGTAGTAATAGGCGAGCACAATGGATTGGATGCTTTGTAAAATCAATTGAGATTGCTTAGACGATGGTTTATTTTACCGGCCAATTCCCAATCAATTTAACTGCTTGCTTTAATATTATGCACCTGGAATTTTATTACAATATTACAGCCAGCCGTTTGATGCGCGTTAACGCGCTTAACATATTATAGATTTTATATCGGGACGTTAAAAAGCCGCTGTTGCGCGTATTGTGCCGGACGAAAATTTCAAACACAGCGAGTATATAGCTTTCGGTTTAACAAATACAATGAAAGACAGGTGGATAAGGGAGAAAAAAAGTATAGTTTTGTATCGACGTTTTTTTAATTTACCGCAGTGCAGGCAAATAAAATTTTAATACCGTAACGGAGCAGCGTATTAAAACAAATCGCGCCCTGTAATTTTTTAAATACTGACTCGATTAAAAGAATCGAGCGCCAAATCGATATCGAATAATGTACGAGGAAGATGATACCGCGCGATACGAGCGCGGACAACGGCGCGCGCGCGCGCGCGCGACTTTATAAAAATAGTTTTGTCACTGCTAATCGATTCTGGGCGGTGGTTGGGGGGCGGGAGAGGAGCGGATAATAGAAATTCACCCCGGACAATTGTAATACGCGTGCATCATTATACGTGAGCGCGGCGAGGTGACGATTGTGCTCCGTCGGGACTCTCCCACGAGTGCGATGACACCGCCGCGCGCGGGCGCGCGCGCACGCGACACAACACCAGAAGCGAGAGCTGACATTGTGTGTATATATAAAGCAAAACGAGGTGAACTTTCGGCGCAAAGTGACGAAAAAAAAACAAAACAAAACAAAAAAAAACAAAACAAAAAAAAAACAAGAGCGGACAAAAACAAAAGCAAAAAGGTAGGATGAACAGAGAGAAAGCGAGAGAGTGAGTGAGAGTGAGAGAGAGAGAGAGAGAGAGAGAGAGAGAGAGAGAGAGAGAGAAAACGGAAATTCCACTCACACTTTGAACAGTATGTCGCCGGACAGCATGTTCATTTTTATGGCTACCCTCAGCATCGAGTTGTCCTGGCGATGCCTGGCGTCGTAGCCCTCGAGGAGGCAGCGCCTTCGGCAGAGACCGGCTCCGGCGAATTCGGCGAGGTTCAGGTCGGTGAAGCCGAGCTTCTGGAAGGACCTGCCTCCCTTGGATTCCTGCAAATCGGGTATCGATGCGTTATGCGTTATGGCGGTCTATCTCTATGCATGCGTCTACAGATGCACCGCGCGTCGATCTCTCGTGTTTTAACGATATTTCATCGAGATATCTCGTTTTGCCGGCTCAAAGCGCGGTCGATGAAAATCTTTTCAACTTCGTAGATCCACGGTAGCCACGTTCAACGAATATATATGATACAACTGACCGAAAAAAAATATATATATATATAATAATAATTTAAGGGATGAGTTAGATCGATTGCAAGAGACGGATATTAAAAGGTTTTTTTTTCAACCGCAACTGATGCTTTAATCTCAGAATAGCTTATGCTCTTAATCTTGAAACTATAATATTGATCTCTTTGATTTATAATATATGAGGATGTGAAAAAAGATAATGAAAATATAAATACATAAATCGAAATATTTTTTATCCTCGCCATCTGTGAAAATCTTAACATTTTATTGAAAATTGGTTATCGTTGATCGGAAATTAGAATTTTATCTAAATCCATGAATCGTTTAAAATAGCCCCAACTTGTGTCCACCAAATTTTCATACTCATGGCAATTCGATATGTAAATCAGTTGCCAGATCAATATTTTGAATTTCAAAACGCTGTTTGACAACGCGACGGCTACTGCAGCAGAGATAAATATAGAAAACTTTAAGGCGCGTCTTGATAACTCTCGTTGGCGAAAGAATTACCAATTTCACACGTATCTTCTAGAATACGCGAATTATTTTCATCAATTTTTCAAGAAAAATTTCAAATACTTTGCAATTTGTTTATGAACTGCCTCGCCTTGTGTACGATAGTTTTTGTATACACTTGAGCGTAATGATTCATCAGACTTACCTTTCTCACCGATATTCTTAATACGCAGGGATCTAGTATACCAGTCGATGCATTGGCACTCATTTTACAAAGGAATTTGAATGAGGCGTTCCATCTGACTGTGTGTTCTTGTACCTCCTCCCTGGAAATCAAAAGAACGACGAATTTTAAATTTGATTAAAAATTATTGTTTTCAAATATATTTGTACCAAATTATTATACACCATTACATTACTATATTGTACCAAATATGTTTCCAAAAAAATTTTATCGTATAATTTATGCTGTAAATTCTATTAGGAAAAAGTCGACGTATCGGTCACCTGCGATTCTTACTTGAAAGTTTTAGCTCATGCTTACAAGACGACGGATTTTAGCTAATATATACCTGAAAAATTCATATGTATGTTTCATTAAAAATGAATCATTGATTAATGTTTTACTAGGAAAGGATATTGGCTTAAAAAAAACCCTACAAGAAAAAAATTGATTCGACGATAATGAATATGTTAATATTCGCAGACATTTTGTTCGTTTACAATTTTGGTCTTTTAGCTTTGGTCTTTCATTTATGATAATTCTAGAAATTTTGTAAAAGCATTTGTTCTAAAAGCTCTGCTTGGATAATTGTCAAATTTTTTTGTTCAATACGGGATATTTTATAAAGATCTATAGTTCTCTCCCGTAGTAAATGCCGTTTTATCGACCATTTTGTAACTGGAAAAGGATTATTACATGAGAAAACATATTGACACCTAAGAAATTTCAAATCTACAAGACTATTGGCAATTTCTCTCTCTCTCTCTCTCTCTCTCTCTCTCTCTCTCTCTGGCAAGCTCAACTAATACAAAGAATCCCATGTATAGTACAGCGCTCCCTCGAATTTTGTATATTTCTCGGAAACGTTTTCGAACCCTATTGATATATCGCGCAAACGCTCCCTTCGCCGGCCAATAACCATAAAACCACTGTACACGCCAAATCCTAACCGTTGCGCGTGCTCCGTTCACATCGCCTACCCTCATGGAGCGAATCGATCTCCAAATCGCTCGCGCGCGCTCGCACTGGGCTTCCCTATAAACACACACACACGCGCGCGCGCGCATACAGTCAGACAGACAAATATCCTCAACCTCCCTACACGCGAAATTTCGGCAATCGTCCAAATAGTCCCCCCTCCGCGCATGCATGTGTTCAAGCGTGACTTTACCAAGCGCACGCACACATATACACACATGCGCGCGCTGCAAATTCGCAATTCAGCTCACATCCCAACAAGATCAACACTGCGGTCAATCTCGTTTCGGGATATGACACATTCAGACTGAAGAGAGAGAGAGAGAGAGAGAGAGAACGAGCAGGCAAGTCCGAAAAGACCAACTGTTGAGAGGCGGGAACGCCTGGGAAGTTTTGCCAGAACTGGAGCAGAAACAGATCTGGGGGATTTGGATGCTTTTAACTTAATCCGCGTGCTCTAGAAATTCGATAGAACACGTTTGATCCATATAAATGTACTAATGGAAATACCTCGAGATTTATAAAGACCTGATCCAACTTAGCTGTTTCCGAAGAGGTTCAGATTGATTGAAATTACTAAACGTCATTTGTTCGATTGTTGTATATGTATATAATTATATAATATGATGTATGGAATATGAGGAAGTGAAAATATCAGACAAGAGCAATATTTTTCTAAAATGCATTTATATAACTCGAAAAACGAGGAGCTACCATACGTACGCGAGGACGAGCGTTTACAGGCTAATAAATGTGCTAAAAAATATTAAAAAAAAAGCCCGAGAGCTCTGAAAGAAACTGTGAAAACTATAAGAAATGTCAAGGCATCGAAACATCGTAAAATATATCCTCACGCCGTACAGCGGAAAAAATCCAGCAATAACGCACGCTATGATCATAAAACATTCGCCCCGCTGGATTATCCTAAGCAGTTGTAACTCTGAGCGTAATAAAATCGCTTGGGCGCGCAAGTGATAAATATGTACAATAAACTCCAATACGTATTTTATGCGTGGTTCGATCGTTTCCATCTCAGATATTAGTTTATGCTACATTATTTTTTAAGTAAGACTGAAATAATCCATTATCTAAGCCCATTTATTGATATAATATGGTTTTTCGATAAACTTCTTAAAAACTACCCACCACCGATCTTGGATGAAAAATGGAAAAATTGATTCCATCAAATGATTCCATGATGATGGAAAAATTTGTATCGTACTTATGTTTTTGGGGGTCTTAATTATGAATATGGTAGTGCACACGATGGTTAATCTATCAACAATCAGCTGTTTTATCTAGAATATTTGAAAAACCGACTGAATTTCGATGAAGAATATATAAAGAACTACGCATGTTCGTGGACATGCGCGGACTCGTTTCAATGTTGCTCTTTGCGTTGTTATTCATTCCTTTGAAACCAGTACTGGAAAAATAGGGATATCTTTTTTTCTTTTGTAAAAAACAATTCCTCGGATTCAGCGCATCAGAATTCACGCCGTCGAATAAACTTGCTTTTGTCGTTAGCGGCAATTTCTTGGTGGTTAGCTTTTGTGGAAAGTTGAGACGATGACGCACTTCATATATATGTATCATCGTGTAGGTATAAGTCCACGATCAAATCAGCGTATGAGAATGACATTCTAAGAGTAACAGGTACCTAATGACATTCAGTTTTCAAGAATACGGAAAGATGATAATTTTAGATGAACTTGGACTATGATGTGCCATTAAACTTGAAGTTATTCGCGCCTCATCCCGTTGAAGCCAGAAAATTCCTATTTTTTTATTTGATTTTCAATTTATTTCATAAGAACATCATATTATCTGTGAGAAAAAGAACATTTTTATATTGTAAACAACTGAATTTCAGGCGTTAACGGATTAAAATAAAAATCTGCCTATTCAGTAACTTCATTAGGTATCTGGAATATCATGGAGGTCAATTCGGTGGATAATATCGCCTATGGTAAGAGCCGAACAACATAACAATAAATGGAATTTAAAAACTACTTTTCAACGATACATAAGAAACAAGATTGAACAAAAACATTACAATCAATGGGAATTGCTTTCAAGGTATAATCAAAATTTGATGTAAGAAGGCTGATTAGTAAAAAGGTTATGGCCAATTTTCATGTTATTTTGGGATAAAATTCCACGTAGAATTGTAGGATTTGCACATACTACAAAAATATGAACGTATTCAGAATCCTTGCGCAAATGAATCTAGAAGCCATGTTTCAGTACAGTTAATCTTTGTGTGTAAAATAAACTTATTTGTTTTTGTTAGTAATCTAGCGCAATGTACGACTGATATACAGAATGCTTTTGCCCTATAACCTATTTCTAGTTCAGAAACACAATGCCTTTCACATTTATACAGGCGTAATGGGCGTCTTTTCACCCGGAGACGAAATTTCGGCGATGGAACAATGAAACGGATAAGCCGCATAATGCGCGCCTGCTGCCTCCTTTTACCGCGTTTATCATCGCTTAAACCAAGGATTGAACATCCTCGGAGAGGCAGAAATGGACTAGATGTATATCTCACTACCGCAATGCGATCTTCCTTCGTCTATTACACTCGTGCTCGTTACTGCACGCGTCATTCTAGACGACACGTGCATTTATTCCTCAATATATTCAAAGTTTAACTGTCATTGAGGTTGTGTCGACTTACGGTTACAAAAATTAATTAAATGTGTATGTACATAATGTATGGTGACTTCGATGACGAAACTTTCGTTTTCCATATAATTACATTATATTTTTTAATTTTATGGGAATACCAAAATATCGAATACTTCGCACATGTTTTTAGTAAAATGACGTATCCCGCATGGTATTTTGTAACTTTCGGTACGTATTTTTCGTTTAGCACTAATTCAAATGCTATCGTTATTCTTTTGTTTTGACAATAGCCACCTCGCTTAAGATCTTTCTCACATTATCATTATTGCTTGAACATGAATTAATCGAGAAAAATATGCTTCGCGTTACCTCAGACGGTGATTACTGTTTCCCGTCGTATTTTGTAACTTTTACCACGAATTTTCGTTCACCACAAATTTTAAAGGTATATTTTTTTTCTCTTGGCGGAAGATGTCTCGCATAAAGGAAAGCTTGCGGTCTACAATGCCGAAAAATTGCTTAATTAAAGAAAAGTCGTTTTTGTATCATGATCGTCAATGAGATCGAAGAATTGTCAGTAGAAATAGCATACAATTCGGATAATTATAATGTATGTCTATATATATAGAGCTACATAAAAAAATAAACTGTCGTTATTCGAGATCGTGCATTCAGCACATTAGTGTCTATAATAATATATAATATGTAATTATCTCTCGAATATTAAAAAATTCCTTTCCTTCGTAACGGATGCGCTTAATATGCATTATATACAAACTGGACCATACGCTCATTATATTATATATATATATATATATATATATATATATATATATATATAGAAATTCCTGGCACTAATAAATCACCTATAATAAATCAAACGCAAATGAGAGGTGGGAGGGCCACGTTTCTCGGGGAGAAGAAAAATTTTATCCCAGTTTTTTTTTTTTTTTAATAATTAGCTAATTTGGATACGATAGTAGATAGGCTATAGGCATACTGGCACATAGGCATTCTGGCACAGGCAAAACTGTGCCAGAACGTATACATTCATTCTGGCACACTCCCACTCCTCAAAATTGTGCCAGTATCCCGTCCGACGTCACACCCACGAATTACTCAAGGTGCCTTTCGAATCGAGAAGTGCCTGGAGGAGCGGGCAGTGCGCCTTGAAATGTGCCAGTATGCCTATAGCTTATTAATTCTACTTTTTAGTTGTTTTTTTCTTTTTTCTGTTGGTGCTAATGGAGGACTAATAGAATAATTTTAGGAGTTTCGCTTCGTAATATTAATCAATTGTCTATTTAAATAATCTTTCTCACATCTCCACTTATTTGATTTCCCGTTTCGACGTCACACCGACGAATTGCTCAAGGTGCCTTTCGAATGCCTGGAGGAGCGGGCAGTGCGCCTTGAAATTTGTCATTATGCCTTTAGCTTTTAGTTTTACTGCTTTATTTGTTTTCTTCTACTTTCTTATATGTGGTATACCAATAACAAAATTATGACCATGCCATTGGCATTGAGTTTGTTTTCGTGATGAGAACATAAGTTGTAAAAACGTTCCACATACGCTTTGAATATGGTGTAAGATTTTATTGCATATTGGTGACGCTTACTTTCGGAAAATTTATTTTGTATATTTTCAGTCTACGACTCTTAGGAAACTTTTATAGCTTTTTTTTTTTTTATTACACTTGAAGTACTGTTTTCGGCTATTTAATATGATTTCCGTGATGTCTACGAATGCATCTCTAATGAACGATATGCGGTCAATCAATAAAGAAATTATAGCCTTGCCATTGAAATTGAGGTTATTTTCGAGCTGAGAACATAAGATGTTAAAACGTTCCACATACGCTTTTCATATGGTGTAAGATTCTATGCATATACGTGACGCTTGTGTTCGAAAAATTTTATTTTGTATATTTTCAGTCTACGAGACTCTTAGGAAACTTTTATAGTTTTTTATTACACTTAAATTACTGCTTTCGACTATTTAAATATGATTTCCGTGAACTCCACGAATGCTACTCTAATGAACGATGTGCGGCCAAATCAATAACAAAATTATTATCAATTACCATGCAATTAACGTGTAGGTTTTTTCTTGATGAGAACGTTCCGCATACTCTCCTAATATCATGTAAGATTCTATACATATTGGTTACGTATGATTCCGACAAGTTTATTTGTATATTTTCACTCGACGAGGCTTTTAGACAACGACCTTTTCTTGTAGCTTATATAGCATTGGAAACTCATCGTTCCCACACCCATTTCCACTCGAAAGAAAAGTGAAAGGGACCCCCCCCCCTCTAGGGATACAAGACCGCACGCGTGCGCAAGGGGGAAGGCGGGGGGGGGGCAGTGAGCGTGCCCGCTACACAGGTATACGGATTTATGACTTTGATAATCAGTTTACTGCTAGCGGTTATAGGTGTTTAGATTTATTATTATAGAGAGGAAGAGGTTTATGAGGAAACCGAAAGTGAGAAATCCTTTTCCACATCTCTCATTGCCTTTTTGTAGCGTCTCCGAAATGACCTATTTTTGACCATGATTTTTTATAGTGTGGAGATGAAATAGAGTCTATGTAAATTGAGATAGATGAGTGGGAATGGGAAATGAATTTCTTGCGATGTTAGTTTCGTATTATTTGTAATTTTAGGAAGGGATTGGGAAGGGAAAGGCTATGATTGGAAAGTTATTCAACCACTGAGAAAAACATTTCTTTTTTTTTTGAGCTATGGAAAATGAAGAAGGAGATTTTTTTGAACAATGAGAGACGTACTTTTCCCTTTCTCTGCTACTTTGAAATGCTTTTAAATAACCGCGAGGAAGATGCTTTTGGTCAGCTTCCCTGCAGGCTTTTTCATCATCAAACTGAGAGTAGAAGCAGGAAACATTGTTTGCAAGACCAATTGCCATAAACACCTCGCCAACAAGTCACCAGAAGGTGCCCCGTAAATCGATTGCCACAACATTCATCGTTTCTTCGGCGCCACGGCGAGAAAGCGCCTTCGGCACGAAAAGATTGTTCTATTGGACTTATCCCTTGAAAAATTGGAGGGGAATGGGGTGGCGTTTTAAGTACGCCGTGACGATCGCAAAATCACTGGAGTCATTTAAGTGTAAGTACAATTTCTTTATTTATTTCATTTATTATTTCTTTTAATTTATTTTATTTTATTCATTATTTATTTCATTATTATTTATATTTATTATTTTTGTTTGATATATTTTACTTATTATTATTAAATGATTTATGATTATTTTTTATTTGTATGTATTGTGCTATTTATTGTTAGTTTTAACGTTTCAGTTAAGTCTTTTTTTAAATATTCATTTATTATTTTGATGTGCGTTTTCGAGTTATTTTGGTGATTTTTATAGAGATTTTTTGATATTGATTGTGTCGATTGTTGATTGCAATTAATTTATATTATTTTACTTTATTGATTTTATATTA
>JACCIC010000374.1:0-120435 GCA_018907035.1 Sycobia sp. Sy_11
CTACAAACTATAAATAACTTATTATCAATAAATAGTATCAAATATTAGATAAAATACTAAAATTAATAATTCTAATTATAAGATTTATATTTGAATGATCATTCAATTAATCAATGATTAACTAACGATCAATCATTAGTCCATAGTTTTTCATTTATGCACAATATAAATCGTATGAAAATAACATTTGCACTTCAGTAATAATAATCTAAATCTTTTTGTTCAAATTTTTTAACTTAAATTGTACAAATTGTACAAATATAACTTTAAAAAAGTAATTACTTAATTTAAAACTGGAGAATGTAATCTAGAAGCTAACTTTGATTTGATGAAATACTGGTTTTCGGTTTCATGTCATCTGCTCTATCTTCATCGCGCGGGCGTATTGTCGGCAACGCTTAACACGTTTAGCAACTTGTAATCTTAAGTATTGACGGCCAGGTACAAGACAATTACAGGCAAATATCGGTAAATTACAGGGAAACATCAGGAAAATCCGCAATCTATTTCAGTGTATGTATGCCAATTGGCGCGGTATATCATGCATTTAGCTGCGCAATATATATATATATTATATATATATATAGATATATATATATATATATATATTTCTAATATATTTATTATATATTTTTTTAATAAAAATGTTGATTATACAAAATAACATTTTTATTTAATATATTATCTGCTTCCATATATCGGCGCTAATATATAAACTTATTACTTATATTATTATATATATATATAGTATATATAGTATAGGTATAGGTGTATAGCTATATACAAGTATAGGTGCTCGTTTTGAACTAGAAAGAGACAGACGACTGGTTATAGCCGCTGTCGAATTCTAGTTGGAGGTAAGGGAGTGGGGAAAAAAGTCAGGCAGTTGATTTTGAAAAGTCAAAGTAAAAGGGTGTAGTCTCTGTTCTCTTATACTTTATTATTTCGAATTGTTGGATTTTTTTTGTTATACCAATTTATATTGTTTATATCGTTGCTATTGTTTTTTGGAGACTGTTATCTTTTGTTATTGTTGGTGATTGAGTATTTTGTTTTCGTTATTGTTTTTTTGTTGTTGTTGGTCGACATATATCAGTGATAATTACTCTGAGATCGAGTAATTTCGACCGATTTTCAATAAGCTGAAAATAAGGGAGAGCTAACGTCAACGAGCGAAGATAACGGGCCCGCAACGTGAGCTGTTGATTAATTAAATTAGAACATCATCAGGTACAGAAAAATTTAATTCGAATTTTTGTGTTCTTGTGTAGACAGATATTCGCGCGTGAATTATTTGTCGTTGAAATATTTAGTCGAATTTTATTTTATTTGATTTGTTTTGATGCGCGCGATTGTACTTAATATGTAAGTTTATATACGCCGATAAAGTACATGAGTATAATAACCGTTAGATCAGCTTGTGTGTGTTTGTAACAAATTCGAGCGGAAATTACTCACGCACACAAGCACAGTCGCGAGTGTGATTAGCTTATATGCGTGTGAGTGCGACGATATATTCCGCCCCCGCGTATAAGTAGTTGAGAGAGATTCGCGCAAATATAATATAAAAGGTTATAGTAGCGACTCCTAGCGCTTGATGATCGTACTATGTTAACACATAGCGCGCGAAATTTGAATTTTAATAAAATTTAAATTATAATTGTTCTCGATTAAATCACACTCGATAGACTAATAGGGTTGCGGGTGTACTTAGATAATTAAATAATAATTTATAATTGCTTATATAATTTATAAATATATCTAAATTATTAGAATATATTATCGATGTTTTTCCTATTTCTAACCAATAAATTCTAATAGTGGCGATTCAGGACCTTGCCGCCTCCGCGGTGAATTACAGTATTGTTGTATTTAAATATTAATTATTTTAATATTATTTATTGCTTGATATTAAACAATTGCTGTAATTCTAACTGATAGCTGCGTGATTGATATTTTTCTATTATTATTCAATTTTTTTTATCAAGAATCGAAGAATATTTATAGGACTCTTAGAGATTTAGCAGTATATTCCAAACAATAATTAAGTGTTTAAACAATTGAAGAATTGTTTATTGCCAAGTTAGGTGGAATATTGATAATAGCAAACAATTAATAATAGGTAAGTCCTATAATAATTGTAACGGTCTCATGAAGTATAATAAGGTACCAGGACCGTAGCTATACCTATAAGGGCCCCGTTTCAATATATATATATATTATATATTAAAATAAAAACAGAGAATATAAAAGAACTCTCTGACAGATGCAGTATTCTTCAGTAATTCGGTAGATAATAATTATTAATTAATTAATCGATGATTTAAGTTATTGCAGAGAAATTAAAGATATAATATTTTTTCAGATTATAATATTTACATCAAAATACTTACAAATGATACACTGATAAATTATATTATAACCTTAAACTATAAATATATATTACTTTTTATGTAAAATCGACGTTCGACAAACAATTATGTAACAGTATAAATATCAGCAGTGTTTTTTAAAATTCTCTGTTTAAATTTTCAATTAATATATATTTATATATGTAAAACATACCACTTTGGGGCGATGAATATAATTGTTTGATAGAAGAAGGTAAGTCCATCAAAAATACATCGAACGCACGTGCATAACATCTATTGTATAAAAATTTTGAATCATTTTTCTTATTCGACAGTAAGCCCAAGATTTTGCTAATTCATCAAGCAACTTCGCTTATGTATTGCCGACCATAATTTGATTTTGTTGTCTCGCACTGCACTTACGCAAATTTGAACGCAACTGGGCGGCAAACCACGCATGCATGCCGTACGCTTGGGCACGCGTGCTGTTATCTTGCAGGCAACATTTTTATCTGCTATGAGTTTATATATGTACTGTATAGCGATTATATATTAAAGTTCTTAATTTTTTTTTTTTTGTTTATTTCTACTATTATATATCTTGCTATACTATAAAATGCCCTTAGTGCTGAACTTTTGTATACTTTGCACGAATCATAGTGCTGAAATTTTTGCCGTGTATTTACTATTACTAAATATCTGCAAAAAAAAAACTTTTAACAAAAGTAAAATAGTTAGGTTAGTTTGGTGTATTATTAGCACAGTAATTGTAAATACAGATTCTCATGTATTTTATAAAAATTTATATAATATTATTTAATAAAAATTTTTTATAATATACTTTCCGAAATTTTCAAATTTAAACAAAAATTATTCTATAATTAAATTAGAATTAGTTCACTGATATAGTCAAATGTCCTACTAACTGTGAGGAAGGAAGCATATTAAAGTTAAAATACATCTTCTTATGTATTTTATAAAAAATTTATATAATATTATATTATAAATTGTTTGTTAATCGACTCTCTTGAGGGAAGTGGCGAACAGAGTTTGTTAGTAATTTTCTAAATTCGAAATATGTTTTATAATTTTATTACTTGCGGATATTAGTATCTACGTAATATTTATTATGTAGGTAATAATAAAATTTAGCAACAGTAGTCAGGAAAGAAGGTAACTACGAACTACTTCCAATAAAGGAGAAATATATATATATAACGAAAATATATTCAAAAGGAATTTACAGGTGACGCGAACCTGTCTACTTTATGACAAGATCTAGACTGCCCCCAAGCGTCCGTCATCTAGCGCAAATCACTGTCGAGCCGTCTCAACTTCCCCTTTCGAAACAGCGTTTTTGCAACACTAATAATAATTTTCTTTATCGCTGTCGTCAACTAAACGTTCCGAATTTTTCTATTTAATGATCCCGACGTTCGAGAGTGAACCGAGCCACATCCCATTTGCTGCACGTGTTGTTTACAACCATCGGGGCAGCACGTTTTGTGACCAAGCGTCCGCGAGAGAATTCAGGGCTTTCTCTTTGCCCCGTGTCCAACTCCTATCAACAATCGTCTTTGTATAATATTTAGTATTATATAATATTATATAATATTATTATTATTATATCGTCATTTCTGCATAAAAAGGCCAATATCTATTGTCTGCTGAAAAAATATGCTATTCGCATAACCATTTTCTTTAAGTTCAGTTGGCATCGCTACGGAAATATTCCCAGTATAAAATTGAAAATTAAATATACGAAATATACATATATATATATATATATATATATAGATATATATATATATATATTATGTAATATATGTTGTACGGAAGGGTAAATATGACGACAAATATTGTTATATTATATATATATATATATATATATATATATATATATATATATATATATATATATATACTAGCATCCCCCGTCTCGGCTTCGCCCGAGATAATAATTTAACCGATTTCATAAACAATTCAATAATATCTAAGTAAAAAGTACTCTTATATATACAAATCTATATTTCTATAAATAATTGACCGTAATTTACCTATCGTCGCTTCTGTATAAAAAGCTGCTTCAATGTAGCGTCCACTTCAAAAAGTTAATATTTTGCCGACCATTTTATACATATATATATATATATATATATATATATATATCAATCATATCATATCATACTCATGTTTCATACTTCATATCATATCATATCATGAACCGATTGTTCTGAAATTTGACATATAGATTTTGTATTATCTTGGGAAGGACATAGGCCTAGTGTTTTGTATAAAAATCCATTTACTTTCATCAATAAATTAAGTTAATGGTTTTAACAATCACTCCATCCACGGCCACTGGGTTAGCGTCTTGAATCACGAACATCAACTCAAAGTAGTCCGGTCAAAGTATTTAATACCAGGCCAGCCCAAATAGAATATTCATATCCAACTTTGGGATTCCTATTTTAATGAAGGTATTACCTTTTTTGTTCTTCGGGTTAATGTGACACTACTCTCACACCTTATGGATATCTTTTGATTTCTGTAATTTTTATTTTCTCTTACTTGAGAAAATCAGTCTCTCTCTCCGTCCCTCAGTCTTTCTCCTTCTCTATAAAATGGTTCTGGATGCAAATCACACATCATAGTTTGTGACGACAAATTATATGTTTGTTTTTATACATTATATTAACTTCAGAATTGTATTGTGACAAGAGAATTTTTTTTTAATTTGAACAAAAGAAATGATTGCAAAATAGGGTTCTTTTACCAACAACCTCGAAACTATATATATATATATATATATCGTCACTTCTGCATAAAAAGGAAATATCCATCGTCTGCTTAAAAAATATGCTATTCGCCATACCATTTTGCTTGAATTTCAGTTGGCATCACTACGAAAATATTCACGGTATTTAATTGAAAAAACGAAAATATACGAAATATGTAATATATATTGTATGTATATTATATTGTACATATTATATATACACATTTTAAATACGGTTTCTATTCAGAAATAATGTATTGGCGTGTACGGGCGATTGATTACGATATCCGTTTGGCTCAAGACGATTTCTATAGGCAGTTATGTGTTCGGATGATATAATGCGATACTAGCTTTCTCGGGACGACTTCTACTGGGACTATCCTATTTAGTTGGTAGGAAACGAAGTTTAGGTATGTCAGGACAATTTCTACAGGGAGTTTCGTTTTTGAATGTTAGAATGCGATTTCCAGGTATTTTGGAATGAATACTACGGGGAGTTTCGTGTTCGGATGTGTCGTATATAATTGTTGGAAAACAATGTTTGGTTATGTCAGTACGACTTCTATGAAGAGTTTCGTATTCGATAGCAGACGTCCCGAGACTTTTCCTGTAATCCGAACATAATACTGTCTGTAAACGTCGTTTCGTGACAGTTGGACATCTTTTTCTACCGCTCGAACTCGAAAGAAGAAATATGTATATATATACTAGCATCCCCCGTTTCGGCTTTGCCCGAGATAATAATTTAACCGACTTCATAAACAATTCAATATACTCTTAGTAAAAATACTCTATCTATACAAATCTATATTTCTATAAATGATTGACCGTAATTCACCTATCGTCGCTTCTGTACAATAAGCTGCTTCAATGTAGCGTCCACTTCAAAAAGTTTGAATATTTTGCCGAACATTTTATATAATATATATATATATATAAATATATATATATATATATATATATATATATATATATCTATATATATATATATCTATATTATAATATACTATAGGCGACGGTTGATTGATAAGTTTCCGGCCTGACCAAGATAAACAAACGGTTTTAAGAATTTTTTTTTATTTCTCAACATAATCTCCTCCAAGGCTGATACATTTCTCATAGCAAGTGTTCTAGTCTAATAATACCATCTCTATAGATGGATTCGTACAAGCTCCTCAAAATACCCATTTACAGCTTCGATTACTTCTTCATTGTCCGCAAATCTCTTAGCGCCAAGCCATTTTTGAGGTTAGGAGACATATAATAGTCACTCGGGGCTAGGTCTGGAGAGTAGGGAGGGTGCGGGCATCAATTCTAACTTCAGATCTTTGATTTAGTAATCGCATTGATTGACGTGTGCCCTGGTGCGTTATCATGATAAAACAAGATTTTTTTTCTTCGCCAGGTGGAGTTCGTTAATTTCACTTCGTGGCTTCAAACGTTGCAATAAGCAATAATATGTTTTCAAGGTAATCAATATATATAATACCCTCTTTCATCCCAAAAACCAGTACCAATAACCTTGTTCGCCGAAAAAATTGTTTTTGGCCTTTCTTTGGAGTTAGTTCCCCTGATCGAATCCACTGTTTTCGACTGTTGTTTGGTTTGAGGAGTGTAGTAGTAGACCAAAGTTTCGTCAATAGTACGAATCGACGCAAAAATTTCCTTGGATTACGCTTATACAACGCCCAATAGGCGGTAGAAAGTTTTTTCGAATCAATTTTTGGTCGACTGTTAGCAAACGCTACACACATCTTGCACAGAGCTTTTCCATATCCAAATATTGGTGCAAAATATTTTGTACACGTTCATGTGATATCTTACAGGTCTCAACTATCTCACGTACTTTTAATCTGCGTCTTTCAGCACTATTAGATAGATTTTTTCGATCCTATCTGGAGTTTGTGAGCTCAATGGGGGGCGTTCTGAGCGAAGCTTATCGAAGGTGCTCACACGACCCTTTTTAAAGTCGGAAACCCACTGCTTAACGGTTGAATAGGATGGGGAGGATGTCCTCAGTGTTGAGTCCATCTCTTTCCTTCGGCGTGAACCCCTTCAAATAAAAGTATTTGATGACAGCACGATTTTCCAACTTTTCATTTTTACGAAAAACACAGAGGCGTATTGTTCAGGCGTGCTCGCAAACCTAAAACTAACATGGCGATCGGACTGAAACTATAGCTACAAGCTATTTAGGGATGGTACTATAGAACGCCAACTCAAGGTAGGCCTAATGGCGCCATATCTTGGTCAGGCCGGAAACTTTTCAATCCACCCCTCGTATATATATATACTATTTTGCTCGATCCCACTTCGGAACTGTGGGGGGTGGTTTCCTTAGTATGGAGGCCCACTCATTTCGACTATAACTATATATTATTACCTGATTACATACTAATTATACATATATTATATACATGCACTCGAGAGCAAGTTCCATGAAGACTAACTACATATTTCTCGGTTTCGGTGATCGCGACATCTATCTCTCTTTCTGCTAACGCACGCATTGACTCTATATTATATACGTACGCATTATACGTGCCATATGTTAAATTCTATATATATATTGTGACCGACCAAATGGCCGTCCGCGGTTGCAAAACCGAGTGTTCCGCGCGTTACGGCAAAAATACGCGAAGCACGAGCCGCGAGAGTGCGCGACGTTCGTCCGCGAAGAAGGAAGCGAAAAGAAAAGAAGTTCACATTCTCCTTCTCCCCGAGCCGTCGAGGAGATCTAACGTAATCGAGTCGAGCTGTCACCAAAACTATAGAGCTCTTCTCAGCTTCGGTTGCCACCCGCATTCCGATCATTCCACGGAAAGGACGAAGAACAAAAAAGGTAAATACCTTCTTTAAAATAGGAAATCCCAAAGTTGGATATGAATATTCATTTGGGCTGTCTTGGTATTAATACTTCAAGCGGACTACTTTGAGTTGATGTTCGTGATTCAAGACGCCACCTAGTGGCCGCTGATGAAGCTGATTGTTAAAACCATTAACTTAATTTATTGATGAAAGTAAAATGATTTTTAATACAAAACATAGCCTATGTCCTTCCCAAGATAATACAAAATCTATATGTCAAATTTCAGAACAATCGGTTCATGATATGATATGATATGAAGTATGAAATATGAAGTATGATATGATATGATATATATATATATATATATTGTATAAAATGGTGGGGAAAAAATATCAACTTTTTGAACTGGACCCTACATTGAAGCAGCTTTTTATACAGAAGCGACGATAGGTAAATTACGGTCAATTATTTATAGAAATATATATTTTTATATATACAGAGTACTTTTTCGCCTCTGTTAAGGTAATGCGGCGTTAAATAGTATACATATGACAAAAAGTAAAAATAAAATTTTTTTTTTTATTTTTCCTCCGCATTCGATCTTCGCATTTGCCCAGAGCAATGTGTCTGTGAACGAGGGAAAACCTAAGGAAACAAAACCCAGTGGGAAAAAATCTCCATAGGAAAACCTCGTTCGAAGATGCGTGGGGTTCACATGATTCTTTGTATCGCAAGTTACTCTACATACATTAATACATGTTAGAAGTTTTATGCGAAAGTCGATATCTGGTAATTATGGAAATAGGAAATTTACTTTATTGTTTTGTCTATTTCTGGAAAAGTCGCGTGAGTTGAGGATTTATTTTATGGTTTTGCAGAAAAAAACGTTTGTTTTTCTTTTGTCTCGTCGGTAGTGGTTAGTACTGATTCTGGCTTGGGTTCCGGTTCTGGCTCTGGTTGAGCGATCATTTCGTAACTGTTTCCTGCCTCTTGTTTCGTCGGTCGCTGTTTGAGAGATATGAAGAAGTGTGCGGCTGTGCTCCAAATGGCTGACAATAGGTATAATGACCAACGGTATACGCGATGAAGGGCGTATCCGTTGAGTACGAACCCTATGAACGATTTTATCACGTTATGATCACCAGGACTGCTATTTTCCCCCGCTTGCGGATTCAAAGGTGATAAATTTATTCCATATTTTTTTCCAAAGCAGATTTACTAAATTATCCATGGTGTCTTCGTTTATGAAGTGCGATATCGTGTTGCCGCTCGTCACTCCGATTCGTGCATTTCGTGCGCTGCGTTATTCAATAATGCAGCTGTTTCTACTGGAAACATAAGTCGTTCCTTAGTTTTCTAAATCATTACTGGAGTAGATTCCAGATGTTGCTAGGCTGATTGGATTAATATATTTCCATGTCAGCTGAGTCATGGGTTTAGGATTGTGGGTTCCCTTGCCTCTGGTCGGTTTTGGTGCCAATTATACCATTCGCTATCAATACGGTAGTATGATGGTACACTTGGTTACAGGGAACTCTAGTCCCTCGAGTTTTCAGGATGTGTATTTTGGTGTGAGAAAGAGTGTTACAATTTAAAATGGCTATGTCTAACCAACTGTCCCATTCTCGTCGTGGTTGGTATATTATTTTAAGAACTCGCCCAAAACGTGACTGTGAGCGTTCTAGCGATCCATTGGATTGCGGGTGGAAAGCGGTTGTCCGTAGTTTCTTTATTTTAAATCGTTTAGCTATGCGGTTCATTAAGCTACTAAGGACATTTTTCCCTTGATCTGTTAGAATGATTTTGGTGTTCCGAAGGTACAAATAAATTTTTTTATAAAAGAATCTGCTATGGAAGTGGACACTGTATCTGGTAAGGGCACTGCTACGCAGAATTTAGAGAATTGATCTTGCATTGTAGATATCCCTACGACATCTAAAGCTATTTTATAAAAGGGTGTACCAGGGGTGTCGGTGATCACCATTGGTTGTTTGGTCTTTAATCTCACTAGTTTTTTAAGTTGACAATCTAAACACTGTTGTATTCTTCTTTGAATGTCTTCCTTTAAGTTATTCCAATAATACTTCTCTTTGATTCGATTATATGTCTTGGACACTCCTCTATGTCCTCCTATTGCTGACTTATGTAGCTCGTAAAATATTTCATCCCTCTTTTCTTTTGGAACGAATTTAAGGGTGTCAGTGCAAATAATAATTTTAATCGGGGAATTCGTAAAGGATGCCTTTATTGTTTCAAGAATGTCTTGCCATTCTATGTTTTCAATGTTCTTGCTTTTGGCAATGCTAATAATCTTTTCTCCTATTTTAATTAGAATTTTGTTTTAAGATCGACAAAGTTTTGTATATATTGGTTTTTATTATAGTCATGGATATGGATGTTTCTAGTCGTATGCATAATGCGAAGAGGTTTTTGCAGTGCGACCCTTTTATATGTGGAACATCTCCAATATCCATTGGATTAATGCTTCTGTAATTGTTTTCCAGTAGTTTTTTAGCACCGTCGTCACACGGCTTTCCATCGCTAGTTACAAAGAAAACGATGTTATCTTTGCGGTGACATATTAAATCTTTGGTTTCTATTACCTTGCCTCTTTTAACCTCGTATTCTTTGTCGTGATTTAGGCTAACTGACGAATCGATGGAGGATATTGGTTTTGTCTCTTCTAGCTGATCAGCGGTTATCAGTTGGGGTAAGGCTGTTGGTTCAGCCTCAAACTCTTCGTGTGATTCCTGCTCGCTTTCGGCATAACAAGGCGCCTGTAGAACCGCGTCACGCGTGGGCCTTTTTCTTATCGGAGATTTTGGGTTAGTTTCCCTTTGCCTAATATCCTTTGTTCTTTTGTTTTCGATGATTGGTAGAGGAGATTTTCTGGATTCCCCTTGCGTAATCTTTGTAGGTCGTCCTCTCTTCTTTGGTTGTGTAGTTATCTTTGGATTTGGTTTATTTTTATCCGTGCGTCCTGGCGCATTGCTGAGTTCTCGTCCTGATCTCGTCAAGATATTTGTTGTGACTATTTCAGGTGGATTTCGTGATAATGCGTCTGCGTTAGAATTTAGTTTTCCTGGTTTATACAAGACGGTATAATCATATTCGGAGAGTTTGATCCGCCATTTTTGTACTCGTGTATTCAGGTCTGCTGATTTAAACCAAACTAAGGGTTGATGATCAGTGATGATTGTTATTTTCCTTCCATATACCAATGAACGAAATACCTGTACGCTATGCATGACTGCTAAGGCTTCCTTTTCGTAAACCTCGTATTTAAGTTCTGCATTGCGTAAAACTCTAGAAGTATATGATATGGGTCTATCATTCCCTATTTCTCCCTGGGACAGAATACCTCCTATCGCGTATCCTGAGGCATCAGTTGTTATATTAAATGATTGAGTAAGGTCGGGGAATTGTAATAAGGGTGCATTGCATAGAATATCTTTTAAAGTCTGAAAGGCTTCTTCGGTTTTATTCGACCATTTAAATGTTACGTCTTTTTGCAGCAATTTTGTTAATGGCTTTGCAATTGCAGCGAATCTTTCAATAAATCTGCGGTAATATCCGGCTGAACCAAGAAACTGTCGCACGTTCTTTGCGTTTTTCGGTTGTGGGAAGCTTTTACAGCTTCTATCTTTTTTTCGTCGGGACTAAGTCCTTTTTCACTCAAACGATGTCCTAGATAATTCACTTCTCTTTTCAAAAATTCGCACTTGTCGGTTTGTAACTTCAATCCGGCGTCTCGAAGTCTGTTTAATAGTAGACTCAATTTTCTATCATGTTCTGCCAGTGTGTTTGCATATATCACAATGTCGTCCAAGTACACAAACAATTCTCTGCCTTGTAGTCCTCTTAATAAGGTGTCCATTAACCTTTGAAAAGTGGCGGGTGCATTTTTCAACCCAAAAGGCATACGAACGAATTGATAGTGTCCAAACGGCGTACTGAAAGCTGTTTTATGTGCATCTCTCGGGTCCATCTTAATTTGGTGAAACCCTGATGCAAGATCTAGTACGGAGTAATATTTTGCACCTCCTACTTGGTCAAATATCTCAGTGATATTCGGCAGTGGATATGCATCGCTTACCGTTTTTTCATTCAAAGCTCTGTAATCGAGCACCATTCGCCATCTTGGTCGACCTTGTGAGTCTGCTTTCTTCTTTACAATCCAAATTGGGCTATTAAATGGAGAATCGGAGTTCTCTATCACCCCTTGGTTTAATAAATCATTCACCTATCTATCTATTTCTTCTTTGAGCGAGTGAGGAAATTTGTATTGTTGCGCATTGATTCGTTCTTCATCTGTGGTTTTTATTCTATGAGTTATAGTATCTGTTCCAGGCAATGAATCTCCGGGTAGAAAGAAAATATCGCGATTTTTTTCGACTAAATGCTGTACGTATTCTTTTTCGGTTTCATTAAGGTGATCTGTCCGTATTATATCTCTTATAGACGAGGTTTGCACGGAAGTTAAGCTCTCCGAGGGGAAAACGGTGGATTCATTATTTACTCCCTTTGAGGGGATATTCAGTTATTCAAATATTATCATAGTTCTTGCGTAAATGAATGAAGCGTCTTTGTGGATATACTCTCATTATCGAAGTAATTATTTAAAAATTCATTTGTATGGTTATCATCTATGTGTATCAATTCTTCGTTCAGCCTTTGTTGTTCATCGTATTCCTTCTTCTTCCAATTCTGCGGCTAAATTTTTGCGAAGAATCTCTGGTGATACAAATTCAATCGGTTGGTCGGGAGTATGAAGAAATTCTAGTCGTTTCATCCCGTAGTTTAGTGTTACTCGAACGTCGCTTAAATATCGTGCCCCCAAAATACCGGAATACGGTATTGGAAAGTGATCGGAGAAGACGTGGAAACAAGAGATTCCTCCCAAAACTTTAAGTTTTAAAGTTCCTAGGGTGGAAAATTGTTCTGAGCTTATTCCCCTCAAGAGTCCTTTCTGTGACTCATCGATTTTGAACTGATGGGGTATGGTTCCTATTTTTATTAGACTTCCTTCAGATCCTGTGTCCACTAGAAATCTACATTCGCCGCCCATGGGGTTCTTGGTAATCACGGTAGGAAGTAATTCCGTTTCTTGTTCGACATGGATATTCACAATACTAAATGTAGGGATGTCTAAGGTTTCATTTCCTAGTCGTAAGTTCATCGTCTGGCCAGCTATGATGAATTGTTTATGGCTAAAGATTAGTTCGGCGTTGGTATCTGTTAAGAATTCTGATCCTATAATTTCATTGTAAGGAATAGGAAAATCGTCTGATACTACGAGAAGTTCGATTCTTTGCCCGGCAATTTTTAATGGTACGGTACCTAGGGTTGTTTCTTTACTATCTCCTACTCCTGTTAGTGTGTAAATTTTTGATTCGTTTATGTGTGCCCCTTTTGGTATTGATTCTATTTTGATAATGCTTACTTCGGATCCACTGTCTATCATAAAAGAAAGAAGATATTGTGGCCCGAACTGAACCTCTACATATGGGACGTAGTTGCTTATTGTGGCTCCGAGGGTATTAGTTCGCCTAGCAGATTCGATAATTGGTTTGTGTTCATTGAGCGCATTTGTCTGTCGCAAGTCCCCCTGTTCGCGCTCTCGTTCTGGAGACTTCGTCCATTTCTCTGATTGTATTGCCGCTTTCGACATTCCGATATTGTGTGCCCTGGGTACTTGCAGTAAGCACACGTGGATCTGTTAGAACTGGTTGCGGTTTTGTTGAGCGGAATCGCGTACCCTACATGTAGCTTCAGAGTGCCCTAACCTTCCACATTTTTGGCATTTCGGAATCGGGTTTGTTTATTCATTTGGTTAGTTCGACAGAAGTTAGCTGTATGGCCAGGCTTATTGCATAGCTGGCATGTTATAGACGAGGGTCTATGCTACCTCTGCAGTCGCGGGCATTATGACCGATTGTGTTACATGCTTGACACTTGATGGTTGTGAAGCACTGAGAGGTGGTATGATTTGACCGTCCACAAGTTCGGCATAATAGCGTTTGGCTTGGTCTGAGTCTTTTCCGACATTCTGCGAACGTATGACCTATTATATTGCAGTAGCTGCAAGGGGTATTTCTCGAAGAGTTAGATTGTTTATCGTCTGGGGTAAATATTTTGTTTATTAGGTTATGGTGTATTTCTTGCCTCCTAAATAAATTCTCTCGAGCTTTGAGTCTTCGTTCTACTGCTATCGCGTCTTTTACTACGTCTTCGATAGCTTCATTCTCTTTCAGTCTAGTTTCGATTTCGGGTTTTAATCCTAGTCGAAAACATTCTATGATTGCTTTTTCGATGCTGCGCTTGAAGGCAGGTGTATTTGGTGCCTTGGTTATGTGGCGATTTACTTCATAAATTTGAGAGCCGATGTTTCTCATTCTATTCGCGTATGTTATAACTGATTCATGTTCACCCTGGTATTGACTACTCAGTTCGCCGAGAAGTTGGTGCACGTTTTTTGATTGGGCGTAAAAGTCCTTTAAATGTTCTTTAAATTCTTCGACTGTGGCGAATGCGTACCCAGATATTATTTCTCTTGCTTCACCCGAGAGTTTTCTCTTAAGTAATTTCGTGAAGCTTTCTTCGAGGTTATTGCTTATCAGTTCCCTAGCTTCTGTACAGTATTCTAAGAAATGGCTAAGGGGAATATTTTTCCCGTCAAATTCAGGAAGAAATTTTAGTGCTTCTTTCAAAGATATGGTTGTTGATTGATCGTTCGCCATTTTAGTACTTGGTAGGTTTTCAGCTATTAAACAATCACTTGTCAGGTGCGATAAGTATAGTCTAACCGTCTTTTGTTCGGCGAGGTCTCTAGAGTCACCGGAGAACGATAAGTTTTCAGGGGTAGATGAACCTGTGTGTATGGGACTGACGTCTTCTATATTTTGTTCGATATTCTATTGTTCTCGAGGCGTTGATGTGCCGAATGGCGTAAATTTAACCTCTTTTAAGTCTTTCGGAGGAGTTCTGAATTCGTCCTCCCTTGGTTGATTCTCAGGTTCGTTTTTTATTGGGATTTCTAACTCCTTCCCTGATCGAGTTTTACTACGTGTATTCATTCGATTTTTAATGTATATGTGTACAAATGTGTCTCCCTTTTTATTTATACGGTTGTGAGGCAGTTGCGTATGGCTACCGTTTGTTTTGATATTTTATTAATTAGATTTTCTCTCTCTATTTCTCCAATTGATTTGTTTAAATTATTTTTAATTGTTTCCTCAACCTTCACCTGTTTATTTTAATATATTTGTTCGTAAATTGCGTGTTACGAGATATATATTGATTAGTACTATCGTTTCGTAAATTTGTAATAATTCAGTGAATAATTTTCGACCGAGAGGCAGTTGCGCATGGCTATCGTTTGTAGCTCAGAGGCTTTGGTGCTTGGTCGTATTAATTTAAATTTCTGACCGAGAGGGAGTTGCGCATGGCTATCGTTTGTAGCTCAGAGGCTTTGGTGCTTGGCCGTATTAATTTTTATTTTGTGTTTTTTTTTCTTTTAAATCTTTTCGAATGGTGAGGTTGGGTTATTAATTTGTTAATGTTAATTCATTTGTTTAATTTATAGCATCCCGATTGTTCTATTCATTTGTTACGTTCTCTCTCTCTCTTTTTTTATCATTAAATGGTTTGTGTTTTTCTTTTGAAAATTTTTATTAATTTTTGATTATTTAATCCCACTTCTATTAGTGAGGATTATTCCGTTAATATTAATCCGTATCCTCCTTTTTAGGTGATTTGTGTAGGCTTATTCTAGCCTTTATAATTGTAGCAATAATACTTTGTAAGTTTTTCTCATCTCTTTGCTTTTCTTTTAGCAAGGTTATAATTTGTTGCTCTCTTATTTCTGATTTTGTTAATTCGTCCTGCTCTTCTGCGAGCAAGGAATATATTTGTAATATTGTATTTTTCAATTGTGTATTTTCAGCTTTTAGCTCATATAGTAAAAAAAATAAGCTTGATATTAGTGTTATGTTTATATAATCAACTAATGATAATAAAATATACAAAGGTAACTTTGGTTTAATCATACTTTATTTATGTATATAAATATATACAAAAGTATACAATTACTCGCTTCATACGCATGAGACGTACTCTATCATTAAGTGGTCGAGGAAGACTAACTAAAAAGTTTTCAGCGGTTTAGAGTATAGTTATGAAGCATCCCCACTTCTAGCGCGTCACCTGTAATATATATATATATATATATATATATATATATATATATACACATACATTTGTACGCGTTAATAGATTTAACACTTCCCCTCAATGCGTACAAATTAAAATAGTAATTAACAAAGAATATTTTTTTTTAATCCTATATTATGAACGCAAAAAATAATGTTTCTTTTTATTTAATGTTTTCGTCAAGATATCTGCAACCATTTCCTCGGAAGGTAAATATTTTAATTGAAAAATGTTATTTTTTAATGAATCTCTTATAAAGTGGTAACGTATATCTATATTGTTTTGATCTTGCATGGAATGCATTATTATGTGTAAGTAAATTGGCGCTCTGGTTATCATTATATAGTATTACATTCGGTTCGAATTTCAACTCAAACAATAAATTTTTTAAATAAATAATTTCTTTTGTAGATTCTGCTATTGCTATGTACACAGCTTCTGCAGTGGACATAGCCGCAGTTTTTTGCTTTTCGCTTTTCCAGAGAATAGCTGAACCGTTTAGTTTAAATATATAGCCAGTAAATGATTTTCGATCTAAAACATTGGATCTCCAGTCTGTGTCTATAAACCCATCTAATTTAAAATCATCCTTTTTATAAACTAAAAAAAATCTATTGTATTTTTTAAATATCGTACAACTTTTTTAGCTGCATTCCAATGTTCTTGACCATAACTATTATTAAACTGCGAAAGAAACACTACTGTATGCATTATATCTGGTCTGGTTGCAACAGACAAGTATATTAAACTACCTATTAGTTTCCTATAAGGTAACTTTATTTCAGTTTCGCTCTCATTTTTATTTAAGTTATACAGTACATTTGAATCTCCTGGCGTTTTGCGCGATTTTAGCATCAATTAATTTATAGGTTTCAATTATTTTATTAATTTGTCTTCTTTGAAGCAAACAAATTTTATCGTTTTTTTACTAATTTCAATTCCTAAACATTATTTTGCCTCGCCCAAATCTTTAATTTCGCGTGCAGCTTTTAATTTCTTTTTTATTTCTATTAATTTGATCTCATTATTGTAAGCTATTAGCATATCATCTACATAAATTATAGCTATAATCATATAGCTTTGGTTGATATTATGATACATGCAGGGTTCAGTTCGTGAAGCTTGCAGATTGAGTTTTTTAAGTATGTTATCTAATGTTTCGTTCCATACTCTACTTGATTGTTTTAAACCATACAGCGCCTTTTTTAATAAACAAATTTTATTTCCATTATTAATTTTATTTAACAAACTTTTTGCTTTAACAATAATATTTTGATCTTTTTCAGCTTTAATTATTTCCCGTAATGATTGCTCAAAAAACTTTGGAAGCTTCATGAATACATTTTCATTTAATTTACTATTAAGAAATGCGCTCGTTACGTCCAACTGATTAATTTTTAGGTTAAATTGTACAGAAAGTGCCATTAGAATTCACAATGATTCAAGCCTTACCACGGGAGCAAATGTCTTAAAATAATCAACGCCTTGAATTTGGCCGAAGCCTCTTGCAACTAATCTTGCTTTTCTAGTTTTTATTTTTCCCTCTGCGTCTGTTTTAATATTTAAAACTAGTCTTGAATCAATAATATTAGTTTTGTCTGGCTTCTCTATAACTTCCCATGTATCGTTTTTTATAATCTGTTTTTCCTCATTATTTATAGCTGCTTGCTAAAGATTACTATCCTAACCGTTTAATGCCTCTACATAATCAACAACAGCATAGTTTACCTCTTCATTTGTATCCTCAAATACGTCGTCGTCTGTTTCGTCATTAACGATTTGTTCTAGTTGTTCTTGGCTGTTGTTTTCAGTTTCATTGCTCGTTTGTTCGTGTGGCTGATCTCCTAAATTGCTGTTAGATATAGTTATTGATCTATAACTTTTTTTAGGTCTACCTGTTCTTATTATTGATGGTCTACCTGGTAAGCGTTTTTCAACTATTTGATCCTCATGATTCATCTTAAATAGCATAATTTCTTTTTCATTAAAAATTTCGTTAATTTCATTTTTATTTCTATCAAAAATATTATCTTCTTTTTGTTGATTTAGACTTTCTTAAAAAAATTCTACGTCTCTTGAAATCATTATTTTTCTTAAACTTGGTACCCAAATTCTATAAGCTTTTGCTTCTTCTGCGTAGCCCACGAATTTTCCTTCGTAACTTTTATTAGAAAGTTTATCTTTTTGTTTCTTATTTAAAATAAACACTTTTGATCCAAAAGTTCTTATATGATTAATATTGGGTAAATGCTTATACCATATTTCATATGGTACTCTACCATTGAGTCCTATAGTTGGACATCTATTTCTGATATAATTTGCTGTCATTAATGCCTCCCCCAAAAATACAGTGGTATACCTGACTGAATCAATAACCACCTTATTGCTTCTATTAAGGTCCTATTTTTTCGCTCAGCAAGTCCGTTTTGTTGAGGAGTATATAGCGCAGTCAATCTCCTTGTAATACCAGCATTTTTTAAAAAAATTTCAAATCGATCATTGCAATATTCTTTTCCATTATCTGATTGTAATGCTTTAATCTTTCGACCAGTAAAATTTTCAGTCATATTTTATATTGTAAAAATTTATCATATACTTCACTCTTATTTTTAATTAAATATACTATACACCAACGTGAGTAGTTATCTATAAATGTGACAAAATATTTAGCTCCACTAATGGTTGCAATATTAAAAGGACCACATCATCAAAATGTATTATTTCTAAATAATTTTCACATCGATCACTGGTATGTTGGAATGGCTTTACTGTTTGTTTACCAAGAACACAAATACTACATTTAAATTAACCTGTGTCTCTTTGAAATTTATATTAGTTGTTTCTCTCATTATTTGTCTTAAGCTATTTATATTTAAATGTGCCATTCTATTGTGCCAAAGTAATAACATATTATTTTCATTAATTTTAGTATATTGGGCAGTTTCTTTCTGTGCTCTCTGTAAATAATATAAATTCCCTATCCTTGTTGCAATCATTTTTATTGTTCTGTCCTTTTCATTTTTTATGACGGCCTTATTTTTATCAAATATAACTTTATTTCCTTTATCGACCATCTTAGCTACTGACAACAAATTGGTTCATAAGTCAGGGACATACAATGTATTTTCTAATTTAATTTTTCTTTTATCATTATTTACCTCAATATCTAATAATACTGTACCTTTCGCTTTTATATCCGTTGTATTACTACTTGCTAAATTTAAACTTTCATTTGATTCCATAAGTACTTCAAAATCTTTATTATTCTTACATAAATGTGCTGTACAACCACTGTCTATAATCCATTTGTTTTCATCACCTTCTAATGATTGTTTACATTCCAAATCTCCCGTAAAAGCAATGTACGTATCGTCTTCGTCAATATTGGCATCTTGTTTTTCTCACTTCACGAATGGAAATTTCGTTCTGCATTTTGCAGCAATGTGTCCCCTTCTTTGACATCTATAGCATTTGAAATTTATATTCGTCTTATTATATTCTTTAAAATCAGTTGATTTTCCTTATTTTTTTGTATTTTCTTTTTTATCAGAGTGTTTTTTATAGGCTGAAGCAGTCATAGCACTTGCTTGATTATCTTTTTTTATCCTAGCATCATATTCCTCTAAAATTTTTATTTTTAAATCTTCGGCTTTAGGTAATTTATCTCTAGATTCCACTGCACATCGAAAATTTTCAAAACTAGTAGATAAACTATATAATAACATTATTGACAGCGAATCTTCGTTGATTTCGACGTTCATATCTGATAACTTTTCTACAGTGTTAAAGAACTTATTTATATGATTTCTTATATCGTCTCCTTCACTCATACATTGCAATGTCAATTGCTTGAGCAAATTAGCTTTTCTTGCTGGTTCTTTAGAAGCATAAATGTTTTCCAATTTTGCCCATACCTCTCGTGATGTATTACATCCTCGTAGCTACATTAGTTCGCTAGGACTTATACATAAAATTATATCTGATTTAGCTTCCCTCTCATTTTTAAGCCATTCGCTATCTGCTGTTGGTTGCTGACTCGTATTTTCAGGTTTAACTATATCACCACTTACATACTGCCATAAATCGTTTTTTATTAATACTGCTTCCATCTGCATTTTCCATATTTTCTTTATTTAATAACTCAATTTTTGTAACACTATTCATTTTTAAATTATTCAATGCATATGCCACTTATCCAAGTAGTATTGTACTTTTGTTAAACCAAAAATAAATATATTACTGTTTAATATACCAAGCATAGCCTGGGCCCATAACCTGTTATGTTTACATAATCAACTAATGATAATAAAATATACAAAGGTAACTTTCGTTTAATCAAACTTTATTTATGTATATAAATATATATAAAAGTATACAATTACACGCTTCATCCGCATGAGACGTACTCATTAAGTGATCGAGGAAGAGTAACTAAAAGGTTTTCAGCGGTTTAGAGTATAGTTATGAAGCATCCCCACTTCTAGCGCGTCACCTGTAATATATATATACATTTGTACGCGTTGTTAGATTTAACAATTAGAAATGATTTTTTCAATATATATATATACAAGAAATATATTCAATTTTTTAGAAAACCATTTACTCAAAAGAATGAAATAGTTTTCTCAAAGGGTGGATTAGATTTATTCGATTATTCCCTGTCAGTTGTAAAATCTAATAAATATTTATTTAAGTTTATTAAACGAAGCACAAAGATTTAAATATTAAATGTAATAAATAAATAGTAAAAACTACAAAATATATATATAAATCAAAAAAATATTTTCTATTTTTGAAAAAATTATTTACTTATAACATTTAAATAGTTTTATTAAAAGATTTTTTCCTTTAAATTTAATATTTAAATCTTTGTGCTTCGTTTAATAAAATCGAAAAAATGTTTATTAGTTTTTCACAATTCGTTGGGTATAATCAAATAAATATATTTCACCTTTTGATAAAGCTATTTAATTGGTCAAACTGAATAGCTTTTCCAAAAATTCAATATATTTGTTAAATTTGAGTATATATATATATATATATATATATATATATATATATATATATATAGTTTTTCAAATATTTATTTATTTAACTTTATTTTTATGTATAGATAGTTCCGTTTAGTATAATTCAAGAAATATTTATTACTTTTCAACAATTTATTTAGTGTAATGTAATAAATATATGTTCGTTATTCAAATAAACTTAATTGTTCGTTTCAAATATATGGTTTACTCCAAATTACAAAATATTCATTCGTGTTAAATATGTATGTTTCTCTTTTAAACATAAGTTTAAATAAATATTTGTTGTATTCTAATAACTATTGAATTAATTTTAATGAATACATGATATAATGTAAATAGCAATGAAATAAAATTTATTATATAAAAATGTAATGAATAATGTTATATAAATAATTTACAGAAAGTATAATTTTTTATATCAAATTAGTCTTATTATTAAGATCAACGTAGTCTTATTATCAAGTTTTAAACTCAAAATTTTATGAAAATACGTATATATTTATATATATTGTAACATGTATAGGTTAGTTTGACCTATACATGTTAATATTTTCAACAAATAGGAAAAAAGGGAAAAGAGAGAGAGAGAGAGAGAGAGAGAGAGAGAGAGAGAGAGAGAGAGAGAGAGAGAAAGAATAAAGAGGAATATAATATAGAAAATTTATAGTATTATTATATAACTTACCTAGAAAAAAGTCAAGTTTGGAAAACTTTCTTCTTTTTCTTTAAAATTTTATTGTGGCCATTGTCAAATATCAAAAGATATCGTTACCAATCAATTGTGATAGTGTGGTGAAATATAAACCTATTATATTTACAAGGCAATAAGTTTTTCTTTTTGGTATAAAAGATTCTTGCCGAAAAAGGCACACAAACCGGCCGGTATTCTGAACGACGAGCTCACTCCAATTACTTCGTTGGGTTGTATTCTTTTCGTCGTCGGTTTATAAAGCTTGGTGCATTTTCTTTATATATTTATTCTGTCTTTGGTTTTGAATAGAGTATTATATACCTCTATTCTTTTCTTCAATTTCTTTTTGATTAAAATTATTAGACATTATAAATTAGTTTTAGCAGTGTGAGAGAGACAGAGAGACATAGACTTAGAACTAGAATAGTGAGAGTAACAAGCGCGCATTCAGTTTTATTTAATAGTACACCTAGTTCTTCGTAAGATGGCGCTCGTTGCTGTCGCGCTTGTTGCTGTCTCTCCGTTAGACTTATAGATTCACCTCTCTGACACCCTGTGTGAACGGATACGCGCGTTAGTTAATCGCGGGTGCGTATTAGGTAGCGTTAGGATAATAATTATTATAAGTTTATTAAATTAAATAAAAATTTAAGTTATTTTATTGGTTGATGAAATAAATCTACTTTTGATTTTTTTAATAATAGTAGAAAGATTTAGAAACATTTTTCCACCCTGTACCTGATCATTAATCAGTTTTTTCCTGAATTACTGAAAATTTATCAAAATATATTATCATTTATATAATTTTCAGGCTAAGTAAAGGTAAGTCTGAGGAAAAAATATCCGCAAAGAACCTACGGTCCAAAAAGATTGTTTTAAACAATTTAATCCGTTCGGGGTTCTTTGCAACTCTGTTAACGGGTACTTCGACCGGGTATTTAATAATTAAGTACCCTGTTACAATATATATATATATATATATATATATACACACCTATTTTCTTAAAAATTTAGGAACGGGATGTAGTAAATGGGATTCAGTGGTGCAGACAAAGAAATTATTTAAGTGCGTATATATATATATATATATATATATATATAAACCTTTTCGTAGCCTCGATCATCACCGCGCAGCGAATTTAAAATTTACGAAAATACGTGTGTATATAAATACATACATGCATACTTACCCTCACAGACAAGAAAATCTATAGGCACTTCAAGAGTTTCAACACCAGTTAATCCCTTTTATTGCATCTATTGTTTTGGTGGCCCCTCTACTGAACGCCGTCTCTCCTTCGATCGCAAGAGCTCGAAAACCAACATCTGGAATATCGCACGAACGGAGTACCGACGTTCACCGCCGTAGCGCTGAGTGTCATAATTTTACTACAATGCCTAACATGGGCATCGACAATCTCCCCTTATTATAGCAAGCGTGGAGAGAGGGGAAGTTAAATCATTGCTCCCCTACTTCTGCTTCTTTTCTTCCCCTTACACGCTTTGACTTTTACTTCCTCTCTCTGTTGCATGCAGAACCATCGAGGGATTTCCATGATAGCGACGTCTACCGGACAAATCTGAACTACCATCTGCGGCTAATATTTGATAAGCTTTTCCCATGTAAAGCGAATGGAGTTTCCACTCCTTCTCTCTATTCTTTATAGATGTGATTATGAAGGCTTCAGAGAGAAGTCGAAATTCCGTTCAGTTTACTACAGAAAATAGACGCTTATAGAAGAACTCTTCTGCACAAATCGTTGGATCTATCCTTTGGGCAACGAAGATAGACATGGATAAAATCGTAAAGTCCATATAAAAAGTGTAGACCCTGAAGTGAGTTACTACCCTAAGTTATAGATGGAACAGCTATTTCGAACCATGATGGTAATAGTTTTTTTGCACACTATCAGCTTCGATTTTACCATTTCACATACCAACGAGAATTACAGTTTTTTTACAAACTGCACTTCAACAAGTAATACTGAAGTATTCTTACTGAATAATTACAGTTTTTACTTACTACACTTCAGCAAGTAAATATACCTAGCCCAGATCGCAACGCCTCTCCAGATTTGCGTTAGATTGCTGTTACGCGCGAACACACATTTATTTATTACGGTTTTCAAGTCGAAATACCGGTGACTATAGTAATCCGTGGATCGAATATGAACGTATGTTGTTCATGGTTATGTGAACATCTGCGTCTATAAATGTACGTAAATTGCTGATATATTCGATGATCGTGCGGATGCCACTAGGCTCGGTACGTCTATTAAGAGTGCTCTTTACGGCGTTCACAGCGCTACGATGAACTACTAAAGACGGAAACAGATTTAATTTTTCGGTTTTTGTCATAATTTCGCATTATTTAGAGAAAAAACATTTTAAAAAATTCTTCAGATTATTCTACAAGTGGGAAAATTGAGATATGAATTAATCTATTTTTCTAAATTAGGAAAAAAACAGTTCAAAAAGTTTTGTTTTAAGAATCGTCTGCTGCACACAGTCTAGTGTTTTTCAAATCTAACAAAGCAAACATTTATTGTGAATTCTATGTACTTGTTGAGCATCGAATTCGAGTTTTTCCATTTGTAGAATAAAATAATGAACTAAATAAAATTGGTTTTATCGCTCTACATGCCACATATTTGTCAAATATTTCCCTTCCACTTTTTTAATCTTCATTCACTGCTTTATAAAAAGTGTTACAGTGGTCGGATTTACTTCAAATATGCATCATTTTTTTCGATAATCTGTTTCCATCTAGACGGCAACTTCATAATACCCCTCTCGTATATACCCCTCTCCTTATTTGCGAAAAACTCGGACAGCCACTTTTCACAAGCCTCTTTTGAGTCGAACTTTACACCAGCAAGGGCATTCGATATGAACAGAAACAGGTGGTAATCACTTGGCGCTATATCCGGGCTATATGGTGGATGCGATAAAACCTCCCATCCGAACTCTTGTAGCTTCTGACGAGTCATCAACGAAGTGTGTGGTCTGGCGTTGTCCTGGTGGAACACTATACCCTTCTTGTTGGCCAATTGTGGATGTTTCTGGTCGATAGCCTGCTTCAAGTCATCCAGTTGTTCACAGTAGATGGTAGAATTAAGCGTCTGGCCATATGGGAGCAGCTTATAGTGGATGAATTCCTTCCAATCCCACCAAATACACAGCAACACCTTCTTGGCCGCCAATCCCGGCTTGGTCACTGTTTGGAACGGTCCACCGGCCTTGAAACACCACCGTTTTCGCTTCATATTGTCGTATGTGATCGAGTTTTTATCGCCAGTCACCATTGGCTTCAAAAATGGGTCGAGTTCATTCCGTTTCAGCAGCACATCGCAGTCGTTGATTCGTTCCAAAAGGTTTTTTTGCGTCATATCATGCGGCACTCCAATATCAAGCTTTTTTTTGTATCCAGCCTTCTGCAGATAGTTTAAAATGGTTTGGTGACTAATTCTCATCTTCTCGGCAATGTCACGAGACACTACATGCCGGTCTAACTCGATAAATTCCATGATTTGATCGGTATTCGTCGTCACAGGTCTTCCGCCGGCTGGTTTATCTATGGTGTCGTTTTCACCGGCTCTGTATTATCGAAACCATTCCTCTACGGTTCGAAGTGATAGTGAGCCTTCCCCCAAAACACCATGAATCTCACGGACCTTTTCTCTAGCGGATTTACCTATGACGAAGGAAAACATTAAAATAGCGCGAATTTCGGCATTAGTGAACTCCATGTTTACACGTCTATAACTTTTGAACGTAATATTCAAACTAATCATGCATAGCGTCGTTTTGTACGTTAAGTAAAAATCTTTCAAATGATGTATAGTATTACCAGATACAAGCTCTGTTGCGCTTTATACATAGCTGCGAAATTCATAAAACAATAAGGCGGAAGGGAGATATTTGACAACTTAATATTTTGAGAAAACAGAAAAAGTAAATTGCTTTCACAATGTAACCATATATCCAATAAATAACTATAGTTGCTGCGTTTTGAAAGAGATGGAGCAGCAAACCACGCTCAATATCGTACGAATTCAGTTAAGTAAACTGGGCCCTGTGCTTTAAATTTTTACTATTATTTAAACTATTTTATGTATATACAGGATTAAGAACTATTATGAATAAATATACGTATGTTTACTCATTTACTTTATATGTTTTAGTTTAAGTTTTAGAAAAAAGCTATATTATTCTGCATTTTCAGACGATCACATATGCAGACTACATCTTCTAGCGCTCGATATTTTAGACGAAAGTGCGTTTACAATGGTAGTTTCTTATTACAGAATCGAATTTCATTGCCTTACTCTGTTGCGTGTAGTTGCGAGTAATATATAGCTGAAAGCTCAAGCATACGTTAGCAGTACGGAAATATGTCATTTTCTTCGTTTTAAGTAAATTTTCTGATAATAAATATTATTCTTATTCATAGTGTAACTTTTCAACTGATACATATTACTAATATATATATATATATATATATATATATATATATGTGTGTGTGTGTGTGTGTGGGTGTGTGGGTGTGTGTGTGTGTGTGGGTGTGTGTGTGTGTGTGTGTGTGTGTGTGTGTGTGTGTGTGTGTGTTTTTATAGGCTTAGGCAGAGCAAGCTCTGCACTAGTAGCCTCTCGAAACCAGCATCCCGCCGGAACTATCCGGGAATATTACTTCGGCGGGGCCGTTAATTAGCCTATACGACTCCTCTTCTTATGACACTATCCTACGTCCCCCATCCACACAGGTGATCAGGGGTTCGGTGTTCGTCCTCTGTATCTTAAAATAGGATCAGTTGGCCTGGTTCATCCTGGGCCATTCGCCTAGTTCTATCGGCATATCTAAGTTTGGTCATCACCTCTTTTGCGAAACTGGCTACTGCCTTCCAGTTTTCAGAAGATTCCAGCATTATTGATAGGATGCTCTCTGGTCTTATTGGCTTATTGATGATGTTCATCAAGTGCTCACGTTGTGTTCTAAAACGAGGGCAGCTCACCAATATATGCTCAGCATCCTCGACCAAAGTCGGACAGATGGGGCAGAGATCATTATTATCCAAGTGAAAGCGGTGGAAATAGGATCTAAAACAACCATGTCCAGTCAACAACTGAGTTAGGTGGAAATCTAATTCCCCGTGTTTCTTGTTGATCCATCTGTGTATGTCTGGGAGGATACGATAAGTCCATCGGCCTTTGCTAGAATCGGTCCATCGTTTTTGCCATATTTCTATAGAACGATGACGTTCCACATTTTTAGCACCTTGTAGGGAATCCACTGCGGCCTTACATATGTTATGCAGCCTAGCCAGTTCATCTGCAGCTAAATCGAAAGGAAGAATTCCGGCAAGTACCTCAGCTGCATCGGTGGATACCGTCCTGTAACCACTAATAATACGTATACAGGAGCGACGACGGGTCGCAATGGCCAACTCACAATACGATTTAATTCCGCATGCATGATGCCAGATTGGTGCTGCATACATGCTGACAGAATTAACAACATAAGCTAATAGTTTCCTCTGGGGTGGACGTGGGCCACCAATGTTAGGCATGAGCCGACACAAGGCAGCTGAAAATCGTTGCGCTTTTTCGCCAGATATCTTTAGATGTTCTTTGAAATTTAACCTGGCATAAAGCTGGACACCCAAGTATCGTAAAGATGGCGCAGAACTAATGCGGCAGCTACCAACTTTAAGAGTAATACTATCTACCTTTTTACGACTGCTGACAAGAACTACTTCTGTCTTGTGCTCCGCTAATTGTAGACCAGCCGTCTTAATCCATCTACTGATGTTGCTGATTGCCTCATTGGCATTTTCAGTAAGTTCATCAAGGGTCTTAGCCGTCACTACTAGAGCGATATCGTCGGCGTACCCTACTGTTATTGAATCCAGGCGGTTGTGGATCCTCAACACGCCATCATACATAATATTCCACAATATAGGTCCCATAACCGAGCCCTGGGGGACTCCCGCAGTAACCTTATGCGATACAGTGCCTTCATCCGTTCGGTATAATATTATCCTATTCTCAAAGTAGCTGGCCACGACATTCTGTAAATAACCAGGTACTCCGAACTCTTTAAAAGAACTCATAATAGAAGACCAGCGCGCTGAATTAAAGGCATTCTTGAAATCTAGAGCGACAATGGCACAATACTGTTTAGTGCCACCTTTCCATCTCTTACCACTGATTGCATTTCTTGCGGTACACACTACCAGTTTAATGGCATCGACTGTTGATTTTGATTTCCGAAATCCAAATTGGCGTGAGGATAAGCCGTGCAATCCTTCAGTGAATGCTTTCAGTCGGCTACATATTATTTTTTCAAATATTTTACCTACCGTGTCGAGCATACATAATGGCCTGTATGATGAAGGATCATCAAGTGGCTTATTGCCCTTAGGTAACAGGACTAACCTTTGAGTTTTCCAGCAATCAGGAAAAATACCCTGAAGAAGACAAGCACTATATACTTTTAGAAATATAGCTGGATTCTTCTGTATCGCCAATTTAACTGCCGCATTAGGGATACCATCAGGGCCAGGGGCAGCATTGTCTCTAGTCTTAGCGTAAGCATTATGTAGCTCCATTTCTGTTATAGGAGGTATATCGTCCGAGTGTTGCGTGCGCAGTACAGTCCCATGGATGTCATTGGGAAAGAGAGCGGAAACAATCTTATCAATCAATACCGTGCTAGTGGGTTGTATTGGTGCCCTACTCAATCGTGCCATGACTGTTTTGTATGGTCGTCCCCATAAGTCATTGTTGGCCTCTGCACACAGTTCAAGCCAGCATCGACGCTTGCTTGCCTTAATGGCCTTGACAAGCGCTCTCTGTGCTTCTTTAAATAAACTATTAAACGTATCACGATGGGTGCGGGCTCTCTGGGCAAGTCTACGTGCGCGATGACATTGTTTGCGCAATTCTGCAATTTCATTTGTCCACCAGTAGACAGATTGACGATGTTTAAATCCGCTCTTAGTCCTAGTCATCGATGCATCACATGCTTCAGAGATATGCTTCATGAGTGTATTTGCCAGATGGCCTGGTGCACCATATTCTAAACGCTCTTCTGATATTATAGTGGCGAACACTTCACAGTCTAGCGATCTGATGTTCCATTTCCGTGTGGGCATCCACTCATTGCACTTGTTCTTTACTTTCTTCTCTGCAATCTCATACAAGATCGCCCTGTGATCACTGTGGGTGTAAAGGTCGCTTACTCTCCAATTAAGGATCCGCTGAATCAAGTCATCACTGGCGAATGTTACATCAATGACTGATTGTTTATCACCCCTAATGAAAGTGGATTCAGATCCCTTATTAACCACGTGGAGTTGAAGAGAATTAAGGCCATCAAGCAGCATACTACCTCTGTTATTTGTTGAAGCGCTTCCCCAGGTTGTGGACCACGCGTTAAAATCGCCACCGATTAATAATGGTTTCTTGTCCATGGCTTCATCAACTAATTTAGCTACAAGGATTTCAAACTGCTTGTCCTTCAAGCTTGGAGGAGCATATACACTAAAGACGTATATTTCTTGTATTTTAGCCCAGGATATCAATTCGCTCCGATGACTCGACTGCTTTAGTACCTGCCTATTTTGACCAATCCAGAGGGCAGCTCTATTGCTTGTGTCACTTATCCAGCGCTGTGGTCTGACCCTGTCACAATATGGTTCGGAAATTACACCAATGTCTATTCTTAGCTCCGTTATTGTCTGTTTCAGCAGGTCATGTGCTGCTACGCAATGGTTGGTATTCAGTTGGAGTATTTTCATGTTTTATGTCTGTTTAAAAACTCCACGGTAATCGGGCACTTATAGCTGTATGCTGGATGGTTAATCTCCTTTTTTCCTTCACATTTACAGAGTAAACAACAGGGCTCGTTTACACACAGCTTGGATAGATGGTCTTTTCCACCGCAGTGCCTGCAAAGTTTAGTTCTGTCAGGGCCCGAGCACACGGACGCGAAATGGCCAATCTACCAACACCTGAAGCAGCGCTTTATTTCTGTTTTTTTTCGAACTCTGCAGCTGACCCATCCGATTCGAACATGCCCTGCACGTAGTAGCTCAGCTGCGTGGCTATATGGTACAGACACCACCGCCGTCTGAGTACCCCCATAAGCTTGCCACAAGGAACGAGCAATTAGTAGGTTAGTCTCCTTTAGCTCGAGGTGTGTTCTCAGAGCCTCTAATACTTCATCCTTTGAAGTGACCTCATCTATATCTTTAATCTCCAATGTAATGAGATTATTCAGGACCGAAGTGGATGCGCTATGGCCAACCTTAGATTCAACAATGCGTGCCAACTCATGTGCATCTTTGGCTGTCCGTTCCAACTGAAGTACAAGGGCACCGCTTGCATTTCTACGTATCCTGTTAACCTCATTCTTGACATGAGATAACTCCGGGTCATTCTTTCTTTGTCGCAGTACATCCGCGTATGTAACTCCTTCATTGGCCTTAATCAAAATGGAGTTAGGCCTATTTCGTCCATTAAGCCTGCGTGTACTAGATAATTCTTTATCTCTGCCTTTGGGCTTCTTACGCTTGATGGTCTGCCATTGATTTTCTTTGGCTTCAGACTTGCCTGTAGGTACTCCGCCCGACTCTAGTGGTCTCCTTGAGCCCAATGGTGGTTTTTTCGTCCTTTTGCCACCTATGGTTTTAGGAGTGGAAACCATCGCTTCTGCTGCGCTTCGTTTGGTGTCAGAGCGTAGACTCGGCGTAGTCTGAGTCACCACTTCATGTGTACCAGGACGTTGATACTGTAATAGATCATCCTCTGCCATACTAATGTATTTATATGAGGCATTAATGGAACGAACAAGATCCTTAATGGTCTTGTGTACGTTATGCCTATCTTTGACAAAGTCCAACAACTGGCTGATCTTCTCACCAAGTCGCTCCAGGTGATTGTTTCTGCGCGTGATGGAGATTACTCGATCCGTTGTTTCTTGATCCATCATGACATCTCCTTTAGTACCCAGTGTACTATCTATGATTATGTTTGATTTGCCCTCCCCAGAATCCGAGGGGCTACCACCGACCATAGAGGCTTGCACTCTATCGTAATCGGTGAGGAGATTGACCGGTCTTGCCGGAGTTACTCCCTGAGGTATATCCTTGTTTATACCAAACATTAGTCATAATTGGCCTTACGTTCGGGAGGCCCTCCCTATTAGCTTTTTCTGTCCGCCCTGAGTATTTTATTTCCTCAGTGCCCTCTACAAATTGTAGCGAGCCATCCCCTATCCGCAACCTGGGGAGGCGCCAGATGGGAGAAAGCAACAAAACTCCACACTGGTGTGTGTCTGTGTGTGTCTGTGTGTGTGTGTGTATGTGTGTGTGTGTGTGTGTGCGAGAGAGAGAGAGAGAGAGAATCAGAGTGCGCGTAACGCGGAATGGAGTGTGAGTGCGAGTGAGAGAGCGGATACCGAGACCGGGAGCGCGAGAGAGAGATCGTGTGTGTGCACCGCGTACTCCAGGTGTGTGCGCGCGGTACCGAGAGTGCGCGAGAGTGAAGGAGAGAATACGATCGAAAGCATTGTACCGTCTTGAAAAATAAATGGAAATTATAATAGAGAACGAGCCGTTCGTATTGACTGCCGCCCCCCTTTTCTTTTGATTATCCAGCGTTGCCGCGCTCTATCAGCGAACCCCCTCGTGGAGAGAGGATGAGTCGTCATCCGCCGGAGGAATCAGCAGGTAGGTACTGAATACATGTGAGCAATATATTCTGTGGTGGCGGCTAGGGCAAGAGCCGCAACGTCACAGTGGCGCCCAACGTGGGGCCGCGCTGAACGGGGAGGGCAGCAATGCGTGAGAGAGTTAACTGCTTAGGACTTAACTTAATCCGGCCATGTGGCGCGGGAAGTCTGCTATTGTTGTGAGCGTGCGGGCGGAAGTGCGTCGTTGATCAGACACGACGTGAATCGTGCGAGGCGATCGCCGCCATTTTGCGAGCGCGCCGGCAGACGAGTGAGGCGGGGCGCGAACGCCGTCGTCGACGTTAGGCGACCGGCCGAGTTAGGCCGCGGTAGAGAGCGAGTGCGTCAGTAGTAGTGGCTAGGAGTGGGTGAGACTGCCCGCCGCTGGACGCTCGAGAGATAAGTCGGCGTAATAATCACGGCCGAGTGTGTCGGACGTGGACTTAGAAAATTTTTCATTGACTCGCCGGAGACTAAGTGCCCGAGCCGCGGGACTTTTTTTTATATAATAAATTTTTTTTTATATAATAGAATAAATATGAACTAGATCGTAAATATTGTTCATGTTCGTTACATATTATTTATATTATTATTAAAATAATGAAATAAGAAATTATTTTATTAACTTTACAATATTTAATCATGATATTCAAAATTTAAATTAACAGCACTGAAGATTATAAAATTCCTACTTAATTTAATATTTATTAGTTATTTCGTTAACTTATTATCCATTAAATTAAGTATCATCATAAATGAGTATCAATACATGAGTATGAATATTACCAATAGTAATCAAATATTACATGAAATAATAATATAAATATAAAATATATAAAATATATAATTTATAATGTATAAAATTTAATAATATTAGAATATAATATATATATTAATTATTAATTATATTAATAATATGAATATGTTCGAATCTAATTGATTTGAAATTTAATATTTAATAAATTAAATTTACGCAATGTTTAAATAATATTTAAGACTCAAATTAAATTGCTCAAATTACTGACGGGTGTCGGTATAGATTGCACTAGATGAACTTCATTTGGTCGGTCCGAGAGCAAATAAAGGAAATGCCCGATATATATTACTGTTTTCTTTGTCACTTTAGCAAAATCAATTATTTGTGAGCCATTAATATAGCTTAGACGAGTGAGAAGAACATTTTAAATTACTTTAATAAAAGAAACAAATTGACTCACCATTAAGTTAATAAATTGGACGCGGATCAAGATGGAATGGTCAGGAGGTAATGTAACACAATCGGAGCAATACCAGAGGTTGATGCGACAAATGCTCACCGGTGATAGAGATATGCGGTACAGACTAAGGAACTTAAGAGCTGAGAGTCAGGAAAATGCTACGAGAGCTACGCTTTAGCCCGAGAGGAGACTTACCGTCATTAGCAGGGCGGCTACTACGCTACGTGTACAAAACGCTCGGAACTCGAGAGGACGTACTGTGGTATCTCGAAGGGGATGAGAACACGGGAGATGATACAGCTGAGGTGATGCTGTCAGCGCTGAAAATATCTGACATCGAAGAGGCAGAGGAGATGCCGCTATGAGGAGCAAGTTCGTTCACCACCATCGCGGAGGCCGTAAGTACATCAGCAGCTATGTTTGTTCGGACGGAGGTGACCACGACGATTACCACGTCATTCTCGACGGCATTCAGTGAAATGCCATTTACAAGGATCACCCGGCCTATCATGTCAACGGTGACCGGAGCAGTCTCTGGCATGTCGCAGAGAGATGGACATAGAGGGTTACCACTATGGGTGCCATATCGAAGCAATGATGGATATTGGCTATCCGGATGGATATCGGCATATGGGCATGAACCACGACCATACGGGATGGCAAACACGTTTAGCCCGCGAGACTCAGCTGCCGCGGATACTCATAGAGATCCCTACGCCAGGAGTTACGGACCAGATGGTATGTTTGGCGCATCCGTCAGCCTCAGAATATAATATAATGGAACGCAAGCTCAACTATACCGAAAGTGTATTAGGGGGACAACCAGCACCGATAACAGCGAGAAGCGAGGGAGGGCTTACCAAATCAAGACGGGCCACGGAAATACCCGACAACGACAACCAACAAACAGATGCACCTAGGACTAGTGGGTCAACGAAACAGAAAGAAAAAAAAGGAAAAGCGAGTACGCCATCGAACGAGCCCGCTAGAACTAATAGAGAAGAAAGCAATACGGGGCATAGACGAGAAAGCAGGAAATCGAAAGGCAATGCGGCATACTCGAAAGGACGAGTTCATCAACGGCAGCATTCCGAATCACCATCCGGCCAACAATTCAGAGGCTATAGCTCGTCCGAGGAGTGATCGGAAAGTCACGGCGAGGCGTTTCGACCTGCAGACAACAATACTGAAGAAAGCCAGACTGATGGAAGTCTGCACGAAGTCCGGTGAGAGAAAAACCGCAAGAGAGAAAACAGCGATCACCTCAAATGGTACACAGCGATATACGAATTCTGCAAAGCTGGAGGATAAAATTTGCAGGTGAATACTATAATGACCCGGAGGAATACTTAGAGCAATTGATCGACTGCCAAAGAAGTTTGGGAATATCGGAAGAAGCCCTGCTCAAAGCCATGCCATGCACCTTACGCCCCGGAACCCGAAGCTGGTTTAGGATCATTCGAGAGGAAGTACATACGTGGAGAGATTTCAAATATCGTCTGCGGCACCAGTACTCGAAGCCACTGGATCGGGACGAACTGTGGAGCGAATTAAAAGTACAGACCCAAGATGATGGCGAAACTATCACGCAGTATCTGGCAAAGCTGAATATCATTATCCGACAATTCAAGAGGAAACCTTCGGTGCGACGGCTTCTAAAAATAGTCTATTGCAATCTGCAGCCAATATATAGGAAATATTTGAGAGAAAAGGCGATATATACCCTGGGCCACTTAGAGAAGTACAGTCGTAGATTAGAAAGGGAAGTAGACTACGATAAAAGGTATACTCAGTCTCTACCGAAGGACAAATACCAGATACCGCAGGCCGTCTATCATGTACCGAAAGGTAAGTCAAAGATATCAACGCCTCTGGACATCAAGAGCCAATCGTCCAGTAACAGTTCGTCCGAAAGTGATACGGACCGCGGTCACAGCCGAAAACAGTGTCGAAGGCGGCGGAAGAAACGGGATCGACAAGTCGCCGCAGTCGAGGAAAATAGGACGTCTACCAATAGCCCGAAGCAAGAGACTTGAGCAGAGATTGTGAAGAGTCGAACGTCGAACAATAACGTCCGAGAGATAAAGAAGAATTTAGGCGGCACGTAAGAACCGATCAGATAGATGAGAGAAACCGCAAATTAGGCCAAGGGCACAATTTGAGAATGCGTCCGAGAGAAGACCTACGTCTATGCCAAAGGAGACAACGTTCATCGGCGTATGTTATACTTGTCACGTATCGGGGCACCGAGCGGCAGAATGCCCGCGTCGACAGTGCTTCACGTGTCACCAGGTCGGGCATAGTTCAGCACAGTACCAACGGAAGTCATGGCCAAAGCAACAAATGATAGATGGAGCAACTTGTCAAGTCTGCTAAGCTGTGACTTTTCAAACGTGTACGAACTGTAAGGCAAGACGTCCGCAGTGGGAAAACGAGAGCGCGGGCAGGCTACAAAATCCCCAGTCACTCGCAAGAAGTCAGGGACTCTCGGGGAACCAATAGATGAGAGAGCATCAAGCTGAGTGCGCAAAGGATTTGACTCTACCTTAAGCGCCGGACCCCGCGAATTTTCTCCGGCCCGTGAGCGGGAAGACGTGGCTCCGCAACGGCTTTCTGTCAAGTGGACTGATAAGCTGGTTGAACCACCTTCTACAATCCACGAGGTGGGAGAGACTGTACATCATACAGTCGAAAACAAAAGTCGAGAGTCGAATTACTGGGAAGAAACTGGGCCATCATGGAGAGATTGCTCGAGAGCTTTGCAGCCCGTGAAAACGAGGGAGCCGTTTTAAGTAGATGAGAGTACCGAGTATGAGGACACTAGGCCAGCGGAAATCGAGGAGCCGACTAACGCCGCGGAGCTCGCGAGGGACAAGATAAGCCGGAAACAGGACGGAGAACCGACGCTATATTTGAATATGCATTGGAGGAGAGATATACCGTGCATTATTCGACCCAAGAGCTATGTGTACCCTCTTCGGACCTGTACTGACAGCCAAATACAGAGATGGGCTAGAGAGGTCGTGCACAACCGTTAAAGGAGCGACGGGAAAACGATTAAACATAGCAGGAGAGATAAAGATGCGAATGAACATCGAAGGCCACGAGGATTACGTGAGGGTAAGAGCACTTAATGCTCTCGACCACGATGTCATACTCGGCATGGACTTTTGTTATGCGTGGGATATCGAAGCCAAGTTAGGCCGTGGATTATGGCGTGCCCGAGAAAGAGAGTGGAGAGAATTTGACCCCGATGCTGACGATGAGAAAGCACAAATTATAGCCGAGTGTGCAGGCATTTGAGAACTGAAGCCCACAGAACAACAAGAGTTAGAGAGGAAAGTGGAGAAAATACTCCACAGCCAACGGGAGAGCGGCATGACAAACCTCACCGAGCGCCAGAACATCGTAAAGGACGAAATGCCGGTAAAGCACCATCCGAGGCGCATATCACCGAACATGAGCCAGGTAGCACAGGAAGAGGTGGAGAGAATGTACCGAGAAGGTATTATAGAAAAGTCCGCGAGTGACTGGAGCAGCGCGCCCTTGATCGTCAAGAATTCAGACGGAAGCTATAGATTCTGTATAGACTACAGAGACCTAAACAAGCTGACGAAGAAGGATGCCTATCCGATATCGAGCATCGACACAATTCTGGACAAACTACGGAAAGTCCGATATATCTCGACCATCGACTTGAAACAGGCGTATTTCCAAGTACCGATGGCCGAAAGCAGTAAACGCTACACTACCGTTGCCGTACAAGGCTCGAGGTTGTGGCAATTTAAGAGGATGCCATTCGGGCTAACGAACGCGCCGATGACATTTCAGCGACTCGTAGATGCGTTGTTCGGGCCCGAATACGAGCCTTGGCTGTTCGCATACCTAGACGAAATCATCGTCATGACTGAGAGTTTTGAGGACCATATCAAGTATCTGGAAGCAGTACTGCGGAAATTGGTTGATGCGGGACTGCAAATCAATCGCAAGAAGTTTGAGTTCGGCAGCACGAGAGTCGCGTATTTGGGATACGTTCTAGACCGAGAGGGGCTACGAACAAACCGTTCTGGAATACCCAGCACCTAAGAATAAGCGGCAGCTCCGACGATTCCTAGGTATGGTAGGGTGGTATGTCCGTTTCATCGAGCATGATTCGCAGATCAAAGTGCCGCTGTGTAAGCTGCTGAAAAATAATCAAGCGTAGATATCGGGCGAGGATCAGGAGGAGACATTTCAGACATTGAAGACAGCCTTGACACTAGCGCCTGTGCTAGCGCGACCTGATTTTGCCCGAGAGATCAACGTCCAGAGTGATGCGAGTGACTATGCGATTGGGGCTGTGCTCAGGCAAGATTTCGAGGATGGAGAGCACAATATCATATACGTCCCCAGAGTATTGACGCCCGTGGAGAGAAATTACACGACGTTCGAGAAGGAGTGCCTAGCACTCATCTGGGCTATCAAGAAACAGCGTCCGTACCTTGAAGGTTACCATTTTAAGGCCATAACGGATCACAGTGCTTTGCAATGGCCCCAGAACTTAAGAGAGCCAAAGGGGCGCCTAACGAATTGGGCACTAGAGATACAACAATGGAGCTTCCAAATACTTCATCGTAAAGGAACCATGCACCACGTCTCTGACGCCTTATCACGAGGAGTAGGTTAAGAAGACGAGATTGCTGCGTTCGAGAAAATTGATGACTCCTGGTACCTGCAAGTAACCCCTGCAAGTTCGTCAGCTGGAAGATTGAGAATGGACTACTCTACAAACATCGTAAAGATCAGCTAGTTGATCCCATCCAATTTCCTCAGGAAGGATGGGAGCGGCACGAGGAAGGCCTGACCTGGCCGCTACCGGGACCAGCCACGGAGATTCGCCAGGAGGTGATTTATCATGCATCTCCGGAGCAGTTCGAATCCGTGCGGCAATCGACGGCAACGAACACGCGCCTGAGAGGAGCACGGATGGATGAGGGCCCCGAGTATAACTGGCCCATCCCACTGCGGACCCCTTCGCCCGTGAGAGAAATGGAGGGATTAGAAATCGGCGAACAACAGCCGGACCCAGGATCCGCAGAGCCCGAGAGCGGGGCCTTCGAGTTACATGAGCCTCCACGCTCATCATCCGCGACGGATGCGGAACCCGAGGGATATTCCCCAAGAGAAAAGGAGGGAACCAGGGCCCAGCTAGATGGGCTGGCTGCCCCACTATCGGAGCCTGAGGGGGCTCGCCCGACAAGTGCACCGCCGGCAGAGGACGGCAGGCCCGAATGGTCGGCGCCGACCCGGCACCTGCAGGAAGGAGATTACGAGTCGCCACGCATAGCCCGAGTAGAGCCTCCAGAGTCACCCGTCTGGAAGCTTCGCAGCGAGGGAGGCCAACGATGAGCCAAGAACGAGTCGTGACTATTAGAATAATTAGACAGTAGATTAAGTTTTGCGTTGTAATCAGTATTATTAGCATTAGTATTATTATTATTAATTTACCATTGTACCTTAGTTCCGAGAGACCCGGGGTATGAGCCAGTTCACTGTATATGATGTAAGCCGGGGGGTATTTGTGACGAAGGTCATAACGAGCGACGGCCTCTTCCCCGGGTGCCTCGGAAGAAGGGGTGCGAATTAATTACTAATCCCCATTTTCTGCTCTTTCGAGGTACGGCTGAGTGAAGCCATAGCAAAGAAGAGAGGAGCCACGACTACAAGCCCGAACCGATGCGCGCGCGCGCGTCATATACGTAACGAGAGTGAGTAGCGTAAACCGCCGCTGTGCGAAAGAGCAAGGGAAGGGGAAGACGCGCAGAGCAGAGAAACATTATTGAGCGCTCCACCGTTGAGTGAGACAGAGTTTTCCTAGGTTTTTCCCGTTTTTTTGAACTATTGACGATTATTGTGGCCATTGTCGTGTGAGTTTGTCAGTGTTTATCCGCTTCTCCGATAGCCCGCGAGTTTCAGAGAAAATTTAGATAGACCAGATACGAGCTCGTGAAGCGCGGGTGCAGTGTTTGCAAGGTTGGAGCGTGCTATGTAAGATCGGGACGCCGGCTACCTAGCTGGTGGACTGCCAAGCCCGCACCGCTAGCAAGAGAGAGAGAGAGAGAGAGAGAGAGACGACCGTGGCTCACGCGAGCCAGAGTATCACAAGCCCGGACGAGGGAGGTGACAGCACAGCTCACCTGAGCCGATTACGTCCAGCCCGAGGAGAGGAAGATTACCCGCCAGCGCTTTCCACCGACAGCTCGACGACAGCAATGGTGAGTACTAACGGCAAGCGATCGTGTCAATGTAAGCCCGGGCCACAGACCGAGGCACGACGGCGGCATATACGTGAACGGGAGAACTTGCGCGCGCGGAAGAGAGTGCTGTCCGAGAAGAAGAGTTGGCAACCCAATAACGACGATCGTGAGCTAGCGAGTGTATGTGTGTGTGTGTGTGTGTGCGTCTGTGTATGTGTGTGTGAGAGAGAGAATCAGAGTGCGCGTAACGCGGAACGGAGTGTGAGTGCGAGTGCAAGAGCGGATACCGAGACCGGGAGCGCGAGAGAGAGAGATCGAGTGTGTGCACCGCGCACTCCAGGTGAGTGCACCTCGTGCCCGAGAGTGCGTGTGCGCATTACCGAGAGTGCGCGAGAGTGAAAGAGAGAATACGATCGAAAGCATTGTACCGTCCTGAAAAATAAATGGAAATTGTAATAGAGAACGAACCGTTCTTATTGACTACCGCCCCCCTTTTCTTTTGATTATCCAGCGTTGCCGCGCTCTATCAGCGAACCTCCTCGTGGAGAGAGGATGAGTCGTCATCTGCCGGAGGAATCAGCAGGTAGGTGCTGAATACATGTGAGCAATATATTCTGTGGCGGCGGCCAGGACAAGGGCCACACCGTCACAATATATATATATATATATATATATATATATATATATATATAACACGTTCGAACTCAACTGATCTATACAACGAACTGGCGCGCAGCGAGGTAGCGGAGATTTATCGAACGGCGCACTCTCACGCATATATACAAAGAACGTAGGTTCGATGTAGTGCGTCTCGCTATCGTCCCTTTATTCCAACACTTTCTCTCGTTAGCATAGATGCACATTTTCTCTGTTGGTCCATGCATTCTTCATTCATTCAATAACATGTAGATCTGGTTCTTCATCTTGTTTCTTGTCTTATTTTATGTGATAAAAGTAGACTCACGCGATTTTACTATTGCAACATCCACCAACAGTCGATATATGCTGCACGCAATGCGACCAAATAACTACCCGTTCCTTCGAAACTGCCAAACTCACGCGCATATACATCTACTCCTCTATAACTGTAGTTTAAGTATCGTTGTCCGAAGGAGCAATCCGAAATCGACCCGCTCACGATACACATTCGGATTCGATTTGTCAAATATTAGGTGGCGTTTTGTCAAATACTGCGGCAACGAGCCGATCGTTCATGGTATAAGTGATCGCTGTGTCTCGATGTGACCTTTTCAACTTCGACCAACTCTTGTTTATGGTACGGTCGAAGATTTTCTCTCCGTTTTGCTCTTTTTCTTTGTAGGTCAAACTCTGTTTGTATATATGTAATGTTTGAGTGAATAAACAGTGTTGATTATAAACGTTATTCTTATCGCGTATATACTCATTGCCTCCTTCCCTGTTTTTTCCTATTCCTGTTGTATATATATATATATATATATGTGTGTGTGTGTGTGTATACAAATATACATATGTATATATATATATATATATATGATAACGGAGTGCACCTACCTCAATAGCTGTTAAGACCCGGTGCACGGTGACGTGCGGGAGCTTCCATTACAAGTGCTGGGTGCCTGCCCGGTTCGGCACGACGAGCACGAACATGACCTGACTTACGCCATCTAAACTGTAGTTCAAGCGGATACGTGCGGGGAACTCCTGCTCGACCGTGACCGTAGAGATCACGAGATTCGTTGCTACACCCGACGGACGAGAGATGTGGGTGAATCGCGGAGAACGTCAAGGTTAGATGACGAACGGGGTGGGGAAAAAGGGGGAAGAGAAGAATGCGCTATATTCAAAAGTAAAATAATTTAATATTTAACTTAATATCGTGCCAACTGTACGGGGGACTGGAAAACCTCGGCTATGCTTTGTATGTAGCCATCCAGGCGTGAGAAACACTAGGACATGCCCGATGGTAGGCTAACACAAAAATCGCCAGAAGGCTCACTTTCTCCTCAAAAGCAGCCGGGCGATTCGACGGACCACCGAGGCTATAGAAGAGAAGGAGAAGATCGCAGAAGAAATCAAACAGGACCTGCAAGTGAAAGAGAAAGAGATGAAGTAACTCATGTAGGCAAGCTCCCTTACGTTACGAGAAGACGTACGCACTCGTACTAGAAAGATGGAATTCCTGTCGAATATTGAACCCGTCCCGGCTGTCACGACCTAAACCGCTAGGACTCTCACAGACTAGTCGATCGACCTCTCGAGCAAGTTCGAGAAAAAGGTCGACTAGTCGGAAGAATCATGATTCGCATCCAGCTAGGGTATGTTCGAGATCAGCAGGAGCGGACGTAAATCCTAGTGACCCTCGTGGATCGAGGATCGATTCAATGGGTTCGATGCAAAAGCGATTGAGACGGTCTGAAGCAGAGACACCAAACCCAGAGGTGCCTTAAAAGAAAAAGGTGGAGGCACTAGTGCCAAATGCGCCAGGTCTGGAAAACCCTGGCTATGCTTTCTATGTGGTCATCCAGGGGCGAGGAATCCTAAGACCTATCCCATGGTAGGGACACATCAAGATTGCAAGAAGGCTCACTTTTTCTCCTCAAGAGAATAGTAGACTTAACTTTCGATCACCCTACTTAAAGTATTTTTTTTCTGTAAAATAAATGTATATTTTTATTTATAATAAATATAATATTATTTAATGTTTTTATAAAATATAGCTATTTATTTAATACTTCCCTGACTTCTTATTAATTGAAATAAATAAATAGTTATTTATTAATTTTATAACTATAGATATTTAATTATTAAATAGTAATAATTTCCTTAAAAATTTTCTCTTCACCAAAAAAAATATATTTGTTTTTATATATTCGGATCAATTTTTGGATCCTGCTTCTCCGCGGTACTCTTCATTAAAATAAAAGTTTTTATTTACTTTTATATTAATTAATAAATATTTTTTTATTGGTCTTACAGTCCAATCAATTCCATCCAAAATAAAATAAAATAAAAATCAAAATAAAATAAAAATAAAAAATAAAAATAATAATAAAAAATAATACAAAATAAGAAATAAAAAATAAAAAATAATAAAAATAAAATAAAAAAATAAAAATTAAAAATAAAAATTAAATTAAAAATTAAATTAAAATTATAATGACAGTCAGACTGTCCTTGTTTACATTCACCCCCGTAGACTAATCTGAAAATAAAATATTAGCTGAAAAAATTCTTTGTTAGTAAAGTGCAGTCTGACTGTCCCCAACACCCTTACCTAATTAAAGACTTGTCCAACGTTTCGAGCTCGCTACGGCTGCTCATCAGGGACTAATCTAAACCTTATATTCCAATCTATATATACCCATCCCCACCACCAAACTTCGCAAATCAAATATAAATTCCCCCTCTACACAAATACCAAATGAAGTAATAAACATCATGTCTAAAGGTGCCAAACATGGAATATTATATTGTAAAAATAATCTCCCGATCAAAGAAATCATCGCGGAGGTTGAAAGTAATCTTTTTGGTTTAAATGATGAAGTAAAAAAGGAATGTAGGGCATCTTTGGTTAATGTCATTAGTAATTTTAAAAGAGAAAATAAATTTGATAATTTTTTAAATAGTAATTTTATACATGATTTAATTACCGCGAAGAATTTTTTGAAAACTAACCCTAATATAATCTTCCAAAAGGCCGACAAAGGTAATGTAACTGTGAGCTACGTAAACTATATTTATGCTCATAAATTCTCTTTTTTAAATATCTACCTGTTTGTCCAATATAGTATTTATCACAATCCATGCAATTTATCTTGTAAACAACTTCTGACTTTAAGCATAAATCATCCTTATCTTTGCAATTATTAAACAATCTAATTAAATTATTGCTATTTTTAAAGAAAATTTGAATGTTATATTTCCGAAAATTTCTTTTTATTCTTTCAGATAATCCTCGAACATATGGCAAGACAATAATTTTGCCTCCGTTAAAATCAATTCCTGCACTATGTCTATTTTCGGTATTATAAATGTCAAACAATCTCTCAGCAATCAATCTATTAATAAATTGAATTGGATAGCCATTATTAATAAAAGTCTCTCTTACTATCTGTAAATTATTTTGTCTAAAATCTTTATGTGACAATTTAATTGCTCTGTCAATGACACCTCTCAATGCTCCAATTTTGTTTCCGAATTGGTGGTGTGAATTAAAATCTAAAAACCTACCTGACCAAGTAGGCTTTCTGTACCAATTAAGTTTTACCTTATTATTACTACATCTAATTACATTAATGTCCAAAAAACTTAACTGACTATTTACTTCAACCTCCCTTGTAAATTTAATTCTGTCATGTACAGAATTGAAAACATCCACCATTTCATCCACAAAAAATTCTGGAACAATTGTAAAGATATCATCAACATATCTCTTAAATATCATTGGTTCAAAAAGCAATTTTGACAAGGCTATACTTTCCAACTTTTCCATAACTAAATTAGCTATAACCGGTGACAAAGGCGACCCCATTGGCCATCCGTATTTTTGTTCATAAAATTTATTATCAAATGAAAAAATTGTGTTATTAAAAACCAAATTAATTGCTTTAATAAATTCATTCATTGTCAATTTTGTATGCAAATTAATTTCATTCCACTTTTCCTGTATAATATCATTTAACAACTCTAAAGGTACATTTGTAAACAAAGATACTACATCCAATGAAATCATGCTGTAGTTTTTCGGAATAACAATATCTTTCATTTCATTGTAAAAACACCAACTATCCTTAATGTAAGAACTAGTTCTTCCAACTATCTTAACCAATATATTAGACAAAAATCTAGCAATATTATAAGTTGGGAAACCTATGGAAGATATTAATTATTCTAAATGTCAGATTTTCTTTATGAATCTTGGGAAGCCCATAACATTTTGCCACAGTTCCATTTTCACATTTTAAATACTTATATGTAGTATCATTTATATATTCATTTCTTTTCCAATTATTTAATAACTCTTTCAAATTATTTTATAGCTTAATGATATATGGATTACCAATCTTCAAATAAGTACTATCATCATTTAATATATTATTTATACAATTTATGTAATCAATTTTATTGGAAGCTACAGTTACATTACCTTTGTCGGCCTTTTGGAAGATTATATTAGGGTTAGTTTTCAAAAAATTCTTCGCGGTAATTAAATCATGTATAAAATTACTATTTAAAAAATTATCAAATTTATTTTCTCTTTTAAAATTACTAATGACATTAACCAAAGATGCCCTACATTCCTTTTTTACTTCATCTTTTAAACCAAAAAGATTACTTTCAACCTCCGCGATGATTTCTTTGATCGGGAGATTATTTTTACAATATAATATTCCATGTTTGGCACCTTTAGACATGATGTTTATTACTTCATTTGGTATTTGTGTAGAGGGGAAATTTATATTTGATTTGCGAAGTTTGGTGGTGGGGATGGGTATATATAGATTGGAATATAAGGTTTAGATTAGTCCCTGATGAGGAGCCGTAGCGAGCTCGAAACGTTGGACAAGTCTTCAATTAGGTAAGGGTGTTGGGGACAGTCAGACTGCACTTTACTAACAAAGAATTTTTTCAGCTAATATTTTATTTTCAGATTAGTCTACGGGGGTGAATGTAAACAAGGACAGTCTGACTGTCATTATAATTTTAATTTAATTTTTAATTTAATTTTTATTTTTAATTTTTATTTTTTTATTTTATTTTTATTATTTTTTATTTTTTATTTCTTATTTTTTATTATTTTTTATTATTATTTTAATTTTTTATTTTTATTTTATTTTGATTTTTATGTTATTTTATTTCGGATGGAATTGATTGGACTGTAAGACCAATAAAAAAATATTTATTAATTTGTATATGGGCAGTCGACAGAAGTACAATTCAATTGTATTAATTTAATTACTTTTATATTAAATCATTTAACTTAATTAAATTAATTTTTCTTGAATAAATACCAAGAGTAGCACTGAGGGCCGAGTGGTAAGTATAATTTCTTATAATAGAAAAGAAGATCATAGATATGGAAATGTAAAAATAAAAAATTTATAATATAATTATACAATTATTTATAAATTAACATACATTTACTAATTTTTTCCGACCAAGGTACGTTGAACCTTGGCGACGGTAAGTACTTCAGATAATCATATCCATTATACTGTCGCAGGACTAGGTACATTTAAGGAAATATACCGTGGCCGTATCTAGAGCTTTGGTCACCTGGTATCTTGTTACTATATAATTATATATATATATATATATATATATATATATATATATATATATGTTCAATTTTTGTACATATTTGTATATATCGTGTGGCATATAGAATTCTGGTATACATGACCAAATACAGAAATGATGAATGAATTAAGCTTTTTTTCTCATTATTATATATTATATTATTACTTTTTAATATATATTAAGAACATTTTTATATAGTAGAACATTGTAATAGTTTGCTCACATGGGATTTTAAATTTCTTTTGTAAACACATAGGAAAGTATTGTTGGTTTCAAGCATATTTTATCATATTTTACCATATTTTATCACCACTTCATTGTATCACTTATTCAACAATATCTTTCATGTATAAGTAAATCAATAGTACATTATTTTTTATTTTGCATATAAATTTTTGAGAATCATTTAGTACTTGAACTTTTATTCTATTTTATTTTAGCATTTAATTTTAAGAATTTACGATGCATATATATATATATATATGAAAACCGTTTCAAATCAGTTTAAATAATTTCCAATAATCGAAATCATTTATGAAAAAAATTATTTGAAATCATTAAATCAGGTGTAAACAAGTTTTCAGATTCAATAAATTATACTTTCCATTAAATTACTAGTAACAGGATCTTGTGAGAATACAGAAAATTTATATGACAAAGACTAATTGTAATGTTATGAAAATGTTATTGCCGATAGGAGTAATGATGATTTTGTCAAATGTTAATGTTATTGTCTCTTAAGCAAACATTATAGTGGTCTTATAAATGATAAATTAGATCAAGTAGAAGATAATGAAATACAAAAAATTAAGAAAGATAATGATTTATCTACTGACAATAATTTATTTTATAAAAAACAATATCACAATGTATATGTTAAAATTGACCCATATTTAAAAATCTTGATGACAACAAATAATACTGAAATCATCTTCTAGGTTTCATAATTTAACTGGACTTACCGATAAAACTTTGAAATATTCAAGCAATTATGAATTGATATTACTGAAGTCATCTATTTTGTTTCGTAATTTAAACTGGACTTTATTATATATCATAATCCATTATAACATAAGTTGTAGTAAATTCAAGTTTGTTTTATAAAATAAAGCATATATGTAAATAAAAATATATTAAATTTCAATGAATTTTTATAAAACATTCATAAATATTCAACCTACAATTAATTAATTTTAATTCATTTGATGGTCTGGGACTATAGTTTATTTTGTGTACTGTCCTATATATATATATATATATATATATATATATATATATGTATATACTATTATTATATTATTGTATATTCGATTATATCTATACGAGGTCAGATAAAATTAAAAAATCGAGTATATTTAAAAATTAAGGTACATCTATGCGAGCCTCTTCAAAGTAGTCCCTTCTTGCATCTATACACCTATTCCAGCGAGTTTTCCAGTTTCCGTAACAATTCTGGAACACTTCTCGTCGGACCTCTCCAAGTACCCTCGTCACAGATTCTTCGATGTCTTGAACGGAGTTAAAATCTTGACCTTTGACGTATTTTTTCAAACGGGGGAATAGGAAAAAAGAATAGGAAAAAAAGATAGATTTTATAAGGTGAAAAAATGAAGTTTTGCTTAATTCCGGTGGTATTTTGAGGAGCGTCTCGTAACCAGGATCAAGAATTAAGAGGTAAAGGGTTTTTACGGGATAAGAGAGTTATTGGTCGTTTGAGGAGCGTCTCGCCACCAGGATTACATTCTCTTTTGGAAAGTTAACTTATGAACCGTCTGTCTTTTGAGGAGCGCCTTGCAACAAAGATCAAGTTAATAATTTCAGAGGAAAATTTCAGGTATTTATACTATATTATTTGTGTTAGTACTTTATTTTATTTAATTAAATTTATAATGAAATATTAAATTAATTTACTTATGATTGTTCGGATATATATATATATATATATATATATATATATATATATATATATATTGCGATGAACCATAAGCTCGCGCAATTCATTAACAGTAAAATTAATAAATATTTGTTAATTGGTCTTACAGTCCAATCAATTCAATCTAAAAATAAAAATAAAATTAAAAATAAAAATAAAATAAAAATTAAAAATAAAAATTAAATTAAAAATTAAATTAAAATTATAATGACAGTCAGACTGTCCTTGTTTACATTCACCGCCGTAGACTAATCTGAAAATAAAATATTAGCTGAAAAAATTCTTTGATAGTAAAGTGCAGTCTGACTGTCCCCAACACCCTTACCTAATTGAAGACTTGTCCAACGTTTCGAGCTCGCTACGGCTCCTCATCAGGGACTAAACTAAACCTTATATTCTAATCTATATATATCCCATCCCCACCACCAAATTTAGTAAATTAAATCTAAATTCCCCCTCTACAAAAACTGTTCAAAACCAATCAATTTAATAAGGAATGATAAAGACTGTTATTAAGGAATGATAAAGACTATATTAATTTACCAAACTATAACATTAAATTCACATTATTTCGAGTCCTGGAAATGTGAATACTTTCAAGACTCTCCCTTTCATACTTATTATTAATACCATGTTCCAAAATATCCACTTTCACAAAATCAAAAGAATTTAAAAACTTTAAACAATGCTCTTTTAAACCGGAAGTAATATGTGAGCTACGTAAACTATATTTATGCTCATAAATTCTCTTTTTTAAATATCTACCTGTTTGTCCAATATAGTATTTATCACAATCCATGCAATTTATCTTGTAAACAACTCCCGATTTTAAGCATAAATCATCCCTATCTTTGCAATTATTAAACAATCTACTCAAATTCTTGCTATTTTTAAAGAAAATTTGAATGTTATATTTACGAAAATTTCTTTTCATTCATTTAGACAGTCCTCTAACATATGGCAAGACAATAATTTTTCCTCCGTTAACATCAATTCCAGCACTATGTCTATTTTCGGTATTATAAATATCAAACAATCTCTCAGCAATTAATCTATTAATAAATTGAATTGGATAACCATTATTAATGAAAGATTCTCTTACTATCTGTAAATTATTTTGTCTAAAATCTTTATGTGACAATTTTATTGCTCTGTCAATGACTCTGTTAGTGCTCCAATTTTGTTTCCGAATTGGTGGTGTGAATTAAAATCTAAAAACCTACCTGACTAAGTAGGCTTTCTGTACCAATTTAGTTTCACCTTATTATTACTACATCTAATGACATTAATGTCCAGAAAACTTAACTTACTATTAACCTCAACCTCCCTTGTAAATTGAATTCTGTCATGTACAGAATTAAAAACATCCCCCATTTCTTCCACAAAAACTTCCGGACCAATTGTAAAGATATTATCAACATATCTCTTAAATATCATTGGTTCAAAAATCAATTTTGACAAGGCTATACTTTCCAACTTATCCATAATTAAATTAGCTATAACCGGTGACAAAGGCGACCCCATTGGACATTTTTTGTTTAAAATTTATTATCAAATGAACAAATTGTGTTATTAAAAATCAAATTAATTGCTTTAATAAATTTAACAATGAATGATTTATGCTTAAAATCAGGAGTTGTTTACAAGATTAATTGCATAGATTGTGATAAATACTATATTCGACAAGCAGGTAGATCTTTAAAAAGAGAATTTATAAACATAAATATAGTTTCCGTAGCTCACATATTACTTCCGGTTTAAAAGAGCATTGTTTAAAATTTTGAAATTCTTTTGATTTAGTGAAAGTGAATATTTTGGAACATGGTATTAATAATAAGTATAAAAGGAAGAGTCTTGAAAGTATTCACATTTCCAGGAATCGAAATAATGTGAATTTAATGTTATAGTTTGGTAAATTCGACAGTCTTTATCATTCCTTATTAAATTGATTGGTTTTGAACAATTTTTGTAGAGGGGGAATTTAGATTTAATTTACTAAATTTGGTGGTGGGGATGGGATATATATAGATTTAAATATAAGGTTTAGTTTAGTCCCTGATGAGGAGCCGTAGCGAGCTCGAAACGTTGGACAAGTCTTCAATTAGGTAAGGGTGTTGGGGACAGTCAGACTGCACTTTACTATCAAAGAATTTTTTCAGCTAATATTTTATTTTCAGATTAGTCTACGGGGGTGAATGTAAACAAGGACAGTCTGACTGTCATTATAATTTTAATTTAATTTTTAATTTAATTTTTATTTTTAATTTTTATTTTATTTTTATTTTTAATTTTATTTTTAATTTTATTTTTATTTTTAGATGGAATTGATTGGGCTGTAAGACCAATAAAAAAATCTTTCTTAATTTGTATATGAGCAGTCGACATAAGTACAATGAAATTATTAACAGTAAAAACCTTTATTATTAATTGATTAATGAGGATCATTAATTAATTAATAATCGTTGCAAAAGAAGTGGAATTATGTGTTGTATTATTAGACAGTATATAATTATATTTCTCTAAAGACAACGATAGCGCGAGAAAAGTCGTGCAGAACAGTAAAAGAGTATAGGGAGAAAGAAAACCGAGCGCATCCAAAGAGCTTTGAACAGACGATCTCTCGCTAAGGGCCGATGCGAGCTCCGTGAGCAGCAGACGTTGCGACGAGAGAAGCACCAATACTTACACGGTTCGGCGAGTGCGATGAGGGGGGGTCGCCGAAAGTTCTACGGCGGAACGCGGTTAGCGAGTTACCTTATTATTAAATGTAATAGGACCAGGCGCAGCGATGCGATCGTAAAATTTATATGTCGTTTTTCAATCATTTTTTATTTTTGTATTTTTATGTTTTTTTTTATTTTGTTATTGTTATATTTTTTAAAATAAATATTGTTAAATGAACAAGGTGTTATCTTAGAAGTACATTTGAAAACGTAGCTCCACAACCAATAACTAATCCTCAAAAAAAAATTAACTGTAAATCAATTCAAAACTCTGGTGGGTTGCATTTTCTAACTTGGTTCGTAACTTGATCGTTGGCTGATCGACCAAGGGTCTACTTTAGTTGAGCGTAATCGGAATCTACAGTGCAAATAAACCAGGGAATTAAAAGATACTTATACAAGCGAGCCTGACGACGGGTTGAGCGGTCAGGTGTCGAGGTGGGTTGAACCAGAGCACGAAGTAGCTCACACCAGGAACGTAACGTTACATGGCGCCCGAACATACTCGAATTTCTGATGTATTTTGAGAGAGTGAATGGAGCGTGCGGGCATGTGTTAGAGGGAGATAGTAGGCGCCGGCCTGGTATATCTTTACCCAGCGGTAGAGAGAGAGAGAGAGAGAGAGAGAGAGAGAGAGAGAGAGAGAGAGAGAGAGAAAGTGTGTAGATAGTGCACTCTCTCTGTTCTTCGAGATTGTCAGCATACTTGTCAATATTCCTTGCGACCTTTTCATGCTGTCGTGTATTTATTAGTTATGGTCGGTCGGTTTTCGCGCATTTATAATATTAATTTATACTAAAATATTATTTCGTGTGCGCGTCTTTACTATAATATCTCTGTGTTTGATTTAGGTATTATAAATAATTATATATTATAATTGTTTTACGCAGTCGTACACTACTGTGTACAAATATAAGTAGGACTTTTCAATTCAAACCTACCGGATTCATCGATTTCGACAAATTTTTTTATTTTTGAGTAGGTAGTACTATCAGAGTTATCTGTGTCAAATTTCACGCAATTATCTTTATTTATCGTATAGTTACACTTGTATTTTGTGAAAAAAGAAAAGTTGTCTCTTCGGTTTTTATAATGTCCGAAATTATTCAACAAAGTAGTAAATTTTGTGCGCGAAATGAAATATCGATCGCCAATGTTCAGAATGCTGCAAAAGGCCTTTGGTAAGAAGTCAATGTAAAGAGCAAGTGTTTTTAGCTGGCACAAATTATTCAAAGAAGGTCGAGAATGCGTTGAAGACGAACCATATCAAAGTCAACATCATTTTAAAAGACATTTTGTGCCTGAAAAGAGCGAAATCTCGGTTGGTACCAAAAATACTCAATGTTTTGGAAAAACATTGATTGAAGAAATAAAATCCGAATCGAAGAACGAACTAATGGCCATTCCGGAATATAAGTATAAAAAATGTTTTGAAAATTGGAAAAAGTGTTGGCATAATTGAATTACATCGGGGAGGGGATTATTTTGAGGGGGCTGAATTAGATTTAAAAAAATAAATAAAGATTTCAAAAGTTATTAGTAAAGTCTTACTTATATTTGTACATAGTAGTATGTTAGGCCTTCGCAATATAATTAACACAATATTGAATTTTATAATACATAATTATATTACAATGCATAAAAAGATGCCTAATATTCTTTATTTATCAAAAATGATTTGTTTTATAAAAAAAGATAATGAATAATATTTATGTTAAGAAACATTTCCTTAATTATTTCATTGGCAATTATAGATTAATATAATATGTTTAATATAATATGTGACATTTGTTCGTGCACAACATTAACAATTAATTATTTTTATTATTTATTACTATTTGAATATTTGTATGCATGAATGGTTATTTTCTTTCATTTCTGTAACTTTAAATGATGACGTCGCTACAGGTTCGATTAATGATTAGTTGCAGCCCTGCCTTTCGTAATATGTAGATATAATATTAGGTGTACAAATAAATTTCCACCGTTTTGTAAAGATGCCGCCACCGATAAGATAACATCGAAATTGCCAGCTGTAATAAGTCATATAGTATATGTGGACATCCAGAAATAGTATAACCTTTTAGTACCTCTGACTTTTTACTCGCATCACTTAGTTTTCATCGTGTTCAGATGTCAAGTTTTGAACCAAGTAAGCGTCATTTGCGGGAATGTTAATTTACTTCTTTCATTTAAAGCAATCTGCAGATGAAACACATCGGCTACTCATATAAGCATATGGTGGTGTTAATTTGAGTGAGAGAAGTTGTCAGGAGTGGTTCAAAAAATTTAAAAGTGGTGATTTTGACGTGGAGGACAAAACACGCAGTGAAAGATCCAAAGTGTATGATAACAGAGAATTGAAAGCTTTTTTATTTATTTATTTATTTTATTTTATTTTAAGGAGTTGGGCCTTTCCGGCCTCCGGACACATGAGTAAACCCTTCGTGTCCCTCCCTTGACCAGCAGCCGCTATTCACCGAGACGGTGAACGGGTTCTCTGGGGGCCGCGGTATCCACGTCACCGCCTTGATTCTAGTCTGTAGGAGCTCTGCACCCCCCATTTTCAGTTTGGCCCCCCAGGGTAAGTCCAGAGTAGCCAGTCTAGCGGCTAGCCATTCCTTCGCCTCCGGGTTGTTGGCCACCAGTATAATGGCCCCTCCCTTGCAGAACGAGGCATCAAATTTGGGCCATGTGTCAGGTGGTGCACTATACATAACCTTCGACACTGCCCCTCGAAATTGCAAAAACATTTCCGAGGTGATGGTTGCCTCCGGGTATTCTTCATGCACCACGACACATGTAAGGGGGTTTGACATTTGGGCAGCCGTAATAATTTCGGCACCCGCTAGCCTCCCTCCCGGGGGCAGGGTTCCTTTATTGTCACCGCCGCCACTCCCCTCCTTTTGTTTGTTAGCGATACCGGATGTCGAGGGTGAATTAATATCAGATCCCTGTCGCCTCTTCATCCCTATCTTAACCTACGTGGTAGGCCCAGAAGTGCCGGTCCCGCCAGCATTTTGCTGCCGGGCCAACTTTCTGCTGCCCGAACCACACAGCTTCTTTTTTTGGGGACAGTACTGCCTCCCTCTACGCTGGCTAGTGTTGCAGGGGTCACAACCTCTCCAGGCTTGTTGCCTGGAGATGCGTTCTCCTTGCCCGCTTGGCCAGTAGCTCCTACTGAGGTCCTCGGGGGCGTTGCATCCTCCCGGGCCTCGCCTTCACTATTCTTAGGCTTAATTATTTTCTTCATAAGAATCCCACGAGCAGCTAGGGAAATAAAAGTCCGCCGACACAGAATCCCGCATGTGCCGGTGAGGCTAAAGACTCGGAAAGGTCGCCCGGTGTTCCCGAGGCATCGTTTGCGACCGCGACTACAAAAGAGTATGGACAAAAGAGAATGGTGGCACGTCCGCGTGAATTAGTAAAAAAAGGCGTAGTTGATACAAAAACCAAGACAAGAAAAATTGTAAAAAGAAAAAGCTTTTCTGACAAAGGGAAGCTTAGTGCTAAAATGATAGATAAATTGACGGTTTACTGTGGACTGGCTATTCAACGTAATCATGATTCAATTGATAAAATGAAAAATGTAATTTCGGCTACTTCTTATCAGTACAGCTCCACCGAAGAAAACCCACAGCACAACAAATGCCCAAGTTGCGTAGACTCTTGGTGCGAATGGCAGAAAGGTGCAGTTTCAAATGCTTTAAACTCTTTTAAACACAGCTATACAACACTTCCTACTAAAGTTCTTAGAGCTATTAGACCCACTTATGAGGACTTGAGTAAAGACGAGCTCTTGCAGCGATGTCTTGGAGGTTTCACGCAAAATAATAATGAGAGTCTCAATCAGTTAATCTGGAGAATCTCTCCAAAGTTAATGAGTGGCACCTCTACAGTTGTTGAAATTGCAGCTAATGTAGCTGCATGTACTTTCAATGGAGGTTCTTTTTGCTCTATTAGCCATTATGAAAAAGATACAAATCAGTACAGGGTCAAGTTCCCACGAATGGGCGCGACAAGTTGACGAGTTGCGAATAAATAGAGCAGAGGAGCAAACGTCACACGACAGTAAAGAAGGAAAAGTTTTACGTAGGCAAATACAAAAAGATCATGTAGATGAAAGCGTTTTGCTATATGGACCTGGTATTGACGATTCTGTATGGACCTGAAAGAATTATAAAGTTTTATTGTGAATTTTTTAGTGTACAAAACTTTTAAACAGTTTCCTGAAAACTGCCATTTTTGAAGTTAGTGTACATCCTCACACAAAATCTACTGAACCGATCGGTTGAAAAATTTACACAGTACATCTTTACATAATTCATCAGGTGACGCTGTCGAGTTTTTTGGTTATTTTTATTAATTCTTAATTTTACAGTAACAAATAACCCGATTTTTTATAGCAAAAATCGGAATTTTGGCTTCTTCGGGCTACCAAAAATTCTAAAATTAAAAAAAAAACTTGATAGCGTTACTTGAGAAAACATCTCCTTTGAAGAAAGCACTTTGGTTTTTGCGATTCCGATGATTCTGTGACGCGTAATCGTGTACACCGCAAAACAACTTTTTCTCGAAGAGCCTCCGGAGATTCACTGTCATTCGCTTAATTTTCAAAATTTTTTAATGAAAATTTAGGAAAATATTGTTCAAATGATACATTATTATATACAAATTGACTGGGTAATCTGGCTGTATCTGTATCGCGAGAAAAATTCTTAAAAACATGCCTGTTTTATACTGAATTAACCTTACCCCCTCTTAAGTATATATGTATAGAAAAATATAGATTCCTGTCTTATAGACACTGTTATAGCTAATGAAGTTTTACGCTCAGAATGCTTCTCATTCATTGTGTTTTTTTTCGAAAAATAAACGATCTACATTTAAAATATATAATTTAAAAATTTTAACTTTTATTAAAAATAACTTGTCAAATTCTCAAAAATATCCCATACAACATAATGTTTATTCAGTTACGCATTTTGATGTTTTTTATTATGCAAATTCAAAATGCTTCAAAAACCATAACGATATTCATAATTAGCATTTACCAAAGAATATAAATAGACTAATTTTAAGCGAAATCAGATGTGGGTGCTTTTTGGAAGTTTAGTCAGAATCCATCGATTTTCGAAGCTACGCAAAAAATATATAGGACCAAAAAATGTACTTTTATAAAATGTGCAACTTTTTTTTGAAAACATTTTGTAAAAATATTCTTATCTTCCGAGATAAATGCCAAGAACAACAATTTTTATAATTTTTGTATTGATTTCGCTAACAAATTCAATTTCAACAAAATCGAATGTGGGCGTTCTTCTGAAGTCCGCATCCAAAACGGTGCAAACATTCAAATACGTTGTAAGTTCAAATATAACATTTAAATACGTTGAGTGTACATTTATGTTTATATATATATATATATATATATATATATATATTGTGACGGGGATCGCAAGCGCCGCTTACACTTGCTATCCCACGTCCCCATGCTTTGTCTCCCGATGTAGCTTTTGTAAATATGTATATACTTCTCTTGTCTATATGTAAATATTAGTATATAGTTGTTACAGGCCGACGCACTAATACACCGGAGTGGGGAGAGATCGTTGCGCGCGAACTTTGGTAGAGATAGAATTAAGGGAGAGCTCTGCTTGTTACGTGCTAGTGGGCCTTTTTCAAAAAACGCAAGAAGAAAGTAGAGATTCGGTTTCGAATGCTGATGTTTTTGCTTCGGGTGTCTACTCTGTTTCTTTCGCGTGATTTTCGCCGCTACTCGTGTGTGCCGCCGTCTACTGGGCCGAGATCCGTGGAGTCCGTTACGTAGACATCATTGCAGGGTTCGAACCAACGAGCCTGCCACCTGGCTCCCGTTTGTGCGGAGTGACCGCCCCATCCCGGGGCCACCGACGAGTGCCATCGCCTCAGCGACTCTCGGCCTGCGCGCCTCGCGCCTTCACGTGTTTGTTTCACTAAACGCATAATCTAATTAAAGATACGTGTAACTTTATTCGTCCTGCTTTCTTTTATTCATTTTGTCTCCCTACCTCACGCGCAATCCTGCATGCAATACTTTGCCTCTCGCGGACCGCCCCTCTCCCTCGCCGAAACGATTCGGGGCTAAGCTCAGCCGGGCACACCTTTTGCAACGGCCGTGCACGCCGTGCTCGTGTTCGAGGCGGACATGCGCACCGTTACTATACATACATATATATATATATATATATATATATATATATATATATATATATATAGAGAGAGAGAGAGAGAGAGAGCAATTTTACTCATGGGCCTTTACGACAGAAATATAACGCATAGAATAAGCTGGTTTTGTTGGACCAGAGTATAAAGTAATAGAACCAGATAAGGTAAACACTTTCTCTTTCTATCTAACTCGCATTTATTATTGCTAATCAATGATACGTGGATGAGTAGCTGCACACTGTGACGCTCGACTCGCTCGTGGAACTTTGTATATTATGTCCGTAAATACACATGAACTGCGTACTTGCACGATTCATGTTCTTTTGAAACATAAAATATCTTTTGTATGTAAAATCAACAGTAAAATACAATCTCCATATATTTAGTTGTATCATCTAATTTTCTTTTATAATTACTTACGTGAAATATGAATTAGAAATATTAAATATTAAAATAAGCATCAGGGTTCTTTTTATTTCGATAATATATGAACCGTACTGATTGCTGCTTGTTACGCTCTGGTAGTTCCACATCATGTTGCGATTAGGGTATGATGCACTCTTAATCTGACGTAGATATGACGTTGATATTCATAGATCTCATTACATTATCATATCATATCTATGAATGGTAGAGTGAAGGACTCGAAACTCCTCTAAAAGCGTGTCAAATTACACGGCAGAACTGCAGACCAGAATTGGCCGCAAGCCGGCGACACTCTGTGAGATTGCTCGTTCAATAGCATGCGTTTTGAGAAAAAAGCAAGTGCAGTTATATAGTGAACATGGCGAGAGGGGGAAGTCCCCCACTGTTGTTTCTTGCTTCTTTTCTTCCCCTTCCTCGTTCTGGCTTTAGTTTTCTCTCGCTTATGGAGGACAGTCAAGCACATGTGCAAATATTCGATTAATTACAGTAATTCTGCGAGATAGACAAAAAACCCCAAGAATTTGTACTTCTCTTTCGCATATTTCCTCAGCCTCTCCATTTACATGCAACCTCTATGTATATATGCTCTAAGGAGAAATCTCAAAGGTGGCGCGACCTTGCGACCAATTCTGTCTCGAAGTCCTGCTGTATAATTTGACACAATTTTAGCGGAGTTGCCACTCTTTCTTTCTACCTTCGATAATCTCAACTATGTTGAAATTTAATGCTGGATTTAAGAAACTGTTTATTTAAGGCAGATAAAAGTTTGTGAAGTTTTAGTTATATTTTTCAATCATTAGCCGTTTAATAAAATATAGTAATAAAAAAATAGTAAAATTTCTAAACTAATGGTATTTTTGTTGCTTCGATATAATATTAACGAATTATTGAAAGAAAATTTAAAAAATCGGCTTGTCTTTAAAGTAAGTTTATTGTATAAATATGATTTAATTTATGAAACTCAATTTATTACTTTTTATTCTTCAAGATATATATATTAATTAATAAATATTTTTTCATTGGTCTTACAGTTCAATCAAACCAATTGAAAACAATACGTAACAATATCAATACATATCTACATTAACGTTAATACATCAATACACAAAAATAATAAAAATAAAAATTCAATTCAAAATTATAATGACAGTCAGACTGTCCTTGTATACAGTCACCCCCGTAGACTAATCTGAACATAAAATATTAGCTGAAGAAATTTTGTTAGTAAAGTGCAGTCTGACTGTCCCCAATACCCTTACCTAATTGAACATCCTGTCCAACGTTTTGAGCTCGCTACGGCTCCTCATTAGGATCAGGTAAGATCAATGAAAAAAATATTTATTAATTTGTATATAAGCAGTCGAAGCAAGTACAATTAAAGTAAGATATATATATATTTTTAAATTTAATATATTTTGAATGTATAATTATCTATATAATCATACCACGTATGATTAAGAGAAACTATGTGTAACTTATTTAAATTCCTAATTGAATATATTTTTACCTCTAACGAATTTAGTTTGATTTAAAAATTGAAGTAATTCGTTTTAAATACATTAAAGTACTATGAATTGAGAATTTTTGTTATAATTATAATGAAATGAACAGAATGAGATTCCTTCCTCAAATGATAATTTAAAATAGTAGCTCAAGAGTTTCTATTTTGGACATACAAGAACTTTTATAAAAACCAAAAAAGATATTAATGTATAACTTCTATAGCATAATTAATTATAAGTGAAAGACTATCATCAAAAAAAGTATCTTTCAAATGAGAATTTTCAAATTGGTTCATCATATGCAAAATTTGAACATATTGTCTATAAACTAAATAAAATTCTCTTATAATTGCATATTGTTCTACTTCTATGCATCCAGCAACGTTTTCATTTTTCTTTTTCATAATTTGCTGATTAAGTTATAATGGCATCTACTTCCAATTTTTCAGTTAATAAGTAGATTATGTTGGCATAAAAGGGAAGTAGCTTCTAGTTCAAGAAAGGTCCATTATAGTTCAAAGTGTTCTCATGAGATTTTTGTTCACATAGATGGTTGCTACATATTTTATTCATGTATAATAATATATTATACATAATTTTAATTATATTATATAAATATAAGTATTAAAAAATCATTCTATAAAATTTGTATAATAATATGATATAATTTATTTTATTATGTTTGGTTAATAGCTAGAATTACAGGTTTCTAAATTCTAGAAGTTTAACAATAATTGTGTTGTTCGCATATAATATTATTAACTGAATATGATGTATGAAAGTATGTTATAAGATAAATTATCTTCAGACAATTTCTAATTTTTTTTGCATAAGAGTAAGTTATATTAATAATATATATCCAAATAATCTTTGGGAATTCAACAATAAGTATGGTTATAAAACTTCAAATGTTTTTAATTCTTTTCTAGTTTTTTCTATTTCTTTGTTTTTATAGTTATCCATTATTTAAGTACATACTATTTTAACAAAAGTAAAATAGTTAGGTGAGTTTGATGTGTTTTAGCATAGTAAAAATATTAAATACATCTTGTCATGTATTTTATAAAAAATTTATCTAAAATATTTTTCTGAATTCAGTAATATATTAAGACAAAAATACATACAATAACGTTTTAAAAACAATGAATCATTCAAACAAATGGCTAAGTGCATTTTATTTAAGAAAAGAAGAGAAGTGTTTAAGAATATTTCATTTTCAGTATTTTCACAAGATTGTTATTAGTGATTTTATGGAACGTATAAAATTTATTGAAACTGAAAACTGGTTGTTAACTGATTTTAAAATTCAATTTCCAATAACTTTCTTCATAAATGATTTCAGTTGTTGCAAGTGATGTAAACTGATTTTAACGGTTTTCCAATGACTCGTGTAAAAGAGTCCAATGATTTCACAGAGTGAACAGGACCTCAGTGTAATTTTATATAGGTAACTATTTTGGGGTAAAATAATGAAATAATTAAGTATCTACAATTCCCTTGTTTACCAAATAACTTTTCAAAGACCTTCCTGCAAGTTACATGTCAAAATAATTTTTCAATTATATATAAATAAGTGAGTGCATAGGAACACTTTAATAAACAACTTTTTTATGAATGATAATATTTACATGCATATTTACATATACTCGACTAATTTATGTAAAAATTAGGAATTAATTAGGAAAACATTTTATTTATATAAATAAATACAATACATTGATTATTTGATAAATGTGTTACATTAAAGGGATGTTTCGAATGATAAGGGATATGAATACACCATACTTGCCTTCTTTATACTATCGTAGAAAGTAAATTTAATGAGATAAAAATATACATCAATTTGGATTATAACATGAAATTTATAAGTTACTTATTTTATATCTTCTATTTATCCCCTTGGAAGTCGTCCACAGGCATCCAAACATCGTATTCTACCGTCTAAATAGGAAACTCCCCGTAGAAGTCGATCAAAACATCTGGAGATGTTCAAAGCATTTGTCGTCCTGACACACCTGGGCATTGTATTCTACCGTTCAAACACAAAAACTACCCGTGGAAATCGTCCCCGCACACTTAATCTGTTTCTACCTTCCGAGCACGACATTATGATCCGCAGTAGCCGAGTAATTATAGTATTGTAGTAATACATACAACTGTGTTTTTAATGAATTAAAGAATTTAAAGAAGAGAAAAATTTATTGATTAAATCTTTATTTGTTATAAAGAATGATTTCTTGGACCGAAAAAATAATTATTATGTTGAACTTATTTAATAGTTAACCATTATACATAAAATAATAACTATAATGTGCTTAACGTATTTTAGTTTTAACGAAATAGTTAGTTGATCTATCAAAGGTATGTATTACTGTGTACAAATATGAGTAAGACTTAATTTTTATTTTTTTTTATTTTTATTTTATTTTTATTTTTTATTTTTTTAAATTTTTTTATTTTTTTATTTTTTTTTTATTTTTTTCATTTTTTATTTTTTATTTTTTATTTTTTTTTATTTTTTTCATTTTTATTTTTATTTTTTATTTTTTTTTAGTTTTTTTTTATTTTTTATTATTTTTTTTAGTTTTTTTTAGTTTTTTTTATTTTTTTTTTATTTTTTTTATTATTTTTTATTTTTTTTTATTTTTTTATTTTTTTTATTTTTTATTTTTTATTATTATTTTATTTTTTTATTTTTATTTTATTTTTATTTTTATTTTATTTTATTTTTGGATGGAATTGATTGGACTGTAAGACCAATAAAAAAATATTTATTAATGAGTAAGACTTTACTTATAACTTTTGAAATCTTTATTTATTCTTTTAAAACTATTTTACCATGCAACGCAACTATGCCAACGCTTTCTTCAATTTTCAAAATATTTTTTATACTTGTATTCCGGAATGGCCATCAGCTCTGCCTTCGATTCGGATTTTATTTCTTCAATCGAATCAAAACCGTATCCCCGAAGTGGTCTTTTCAGTTTGCTGAACAGCCAGAAGTCACACGGTGCTAAATCAGGCGAGTACCGTGGTTGCCGAACGATATTGGTTGAATTTTTGGCTAAATGTTCACGTAAAATCAATGCAGTGTGAGCTGGTGTATTATCTAGATGCAAAAACCAAGAGTTGTCTTTACATAAATCTGACCTTTTGAGACGAATAGCTTCACACATATTTCTACATATTTCTACATAGTAGTATACATACGATGGCGGTTCAATAAATATTCGTGTTAGAAATGCAGATACCATTTTTTCACAATTTTTTTTTTATTTTTTAACACAGTGCCCTTTTAGAAAGATACACTTCTCCCAATGTTCTGGCCATTTTTTAACCACTCCAAAGAAAGGATTTTTCGAACTCTCCAAAATAAGCCTCATTTGAGCAAAATTTTGTTCCCGCGAGCCATTTCTTCATATTAGGGAACAAGAAAAGTCGCAGGGAGTCATATCGGGTGAATACGGGGGGCGCGGCAGCAATTGATAAAGCAATTCATGCAGTTTGGTGGTGACAACTCCAAATGAATGTGCTGGTGCGTTGTCGCGATGAAACAACACCTTTTTTCACCAAATGTGTCCGTGTCTCCTTCAGTTTTTTGTCGAATCAGTCCAATAACTCATTGTAGTATTGTCCAGTGATTGCCTTTCCTTTTTCTAGAAAATTCATCAGGAAGGTGCCTTCGTATCCCAAAACATCGTCACAATGACCTTTCCGATCGGTGGAGCCGTCTTCGCCTTCTTTTGAGTAGATTCACCGCGAAAAATCCATTGTTATGATTGTTACTTAGTTTGTGATGTGTAATGATGAATCCAGGTTTCATCAACGGTGACAACTCGACGCAAAAAGCCCTTCGGATCTCGCTTAAATTGTTCCAAACACTGCTTCGAAGTTAACAGACGCTTCCACTTGTTGTCTACCGCGAGTAATTGCAGCGTCCATTGGGTCGCCAATTTCTTCATATCCAACTTGTCATGTAAAATATCAATATCAATCAGTCTGAAATTTGTTTTAGCATCGTTTGATAGATGGCAGCACACAATAATAACAAATACATACGCGATCAGACAAAAGGCAGAATTTTCGGATATTCGCGGAAAAGACACTTGTAAAATTTACATTTGTGTTACAAAGGGAAAATAAAACAGTTGGTTTTTATTTTTGCCTTAACAAACATTTTTCAACTGACAAAGCACAAAAATTTTGCAAAGTCCGAATAAATTCCAGAGCATATTTATAAGCGAGTTTGAGAGATATATGCGTGATTCTGGTAAGCGCGTGAGTTTTCAGCAATTTCCGTGAAAAGTTCAATGTGTTATTTTCTGGGTGTGTGAATATTGCGACCGTATAATTAATGGAAAATGAAGTGAATGCGAGACAGATATTCTTCTACAGAAAAATATCAAAAACAGAAACCTTGTTGAGCTAGCGTTCAACAAAGGTCACGCTATATTTATATATCGGAAAAGATATACATATATTTCAAATATAAAGAGTTAAAAATTCTTTTATTAATTTTCTTTAACTTATGCGAGAACTTTGTCGCTAAGTTCTCGCCTTTTTTTCACGGGTGCTCGCGCTCACTTAGAGCTGGTGTGCGTCCGAGTCAGGGCCAATGCAACAACTCGCATTTTTGTACAAAGTAAGATCTCTCTACCTTATTGCGAGCGCATAAAATCGAGTTAAACGCGCGCACGCACACACAGCTCCTCTTGGCAAACAGCCACGTGTTTGCGGCAAATGAAAAGACAAATGGAGGGACAACAGCACCAGGTAAGCCTCAAGAAAGAAGTGAAAAATTGGGTCGCTTACCTGGACGTTCAAGTATTCAACGATGCTTTGAACCCGACAGAGCTAAAGACAGACGACTCGCGATTCATGAAGTGCGTTTGCCTCTGTCGATAGCTCGTGGGCGAGCACATGATAACCGATTTTATAGAATCTAATCAGCCAAACGCCGATGCGGCTTTCGAACAAAGACTCCGCCTATGCCGCTCGTTCATTGAGCAAAAATACCAAGAACTGAGCACGTCGGCTAATACAAGCAATTTTTATGTGACTATTGCGCATCCAGAGATAGCAGTAAGCGCTGTAGTGTCGCACCAGCAGCCAGCCGAAAGAACGGCAGCAAAGCAAGCGTCGCTAGTGCAATTCGCGACACGAGGAGCAGCAAATTTTTATCACGTTCGGATATCGAAGAGATATCCAATCTGCGTGCACACGTCGCACCTTCGCAAGAACAAGGGTTTGAGCTCTTATGGAAAAAGTGGAACAGCTGACCGAAATCAATTTCAGCCTGTTCAATCGGCTGCCAGCGGCGGAATTTAGTATAAGGTTAGATCCGCATGCTTTGACAGAGCAAGGAACGCGCGAGGCTGTGCAGACACCATCGGCCTCGACGTTCGCGCTGCCGTCAAGCACGGCATTCACAAATAACGAACGCCTGCGGGTGAATTTCTAAGGCACGTTCATGCTAAACTATGTCGAGGGTCCCGACGCACCAACGATGAGAACTGCTTTTCAGACTCGGGGCCAACGGTAAATGAGCCATCGTATCGATGGCGCTGTCCTAGAGGAACTGATACAGTTTGGGGGAGGTGGAGTCCCTCGACTGTTGCGGCAGGCGCACAGCCGCCGAGAAACGCTGTTAGCGCCTCGAAGCCACGTGATGTCGGCGGGACGTACGCTTTTCGGGCACTCGCGATCAAAGCATTGAACTTTTCCTCACGAAAGTAGAAGAATGTCGCAAGCTCGCGAACCAGGAAGAGAGCGAACTACTTTCGTCTCTCTCCGAACTCACAGTGGGTGTTACGGGTATGTGGTACTGCAACAATCATGAGCAATGGACCATTTGGGCCGGATTTTGTGCGGGAGCTCGTAGGTGGCACGGAGCAATCCGCTGTTATCAGCAACGGCTCGTTTCCGAGGCTAACGAGCGTATGCAGGGTAAAGACGAGAAGGTCCGTGATTATATCACCTGTTTCGAGACGATCATGCGGAAAATTGCTCTGCCGCTGTCAAGAGAGCAACAACTAGATTTGTTGCATCGAAACATGCTACCGTGCCTACAATATCGCATTCCCCGCGATCAAGTTGCGAGTGTGCGTGAACTGCTCGAAGTAGCGGTCGACATGGAGCTCATGTTCGAAGCCCAGCAGTCATATAAACCGCCGCCGCCACCTGAGTGCACAGTGGTGCTCGAGGCTTCGTATTAGCCTGTGCAGAATAAGAGAAGAGCAAAGTTCAGATTGCGACTGTAGCAGTTAAGCCTGATGCCGAAGGGCAAAAGGCGATAAGAGTTGCCGCGTTGTCAACACCGGCCGCGCCCGACGCGGCAATCGGCACGTCTTTGGAATTGATGGTGGAAGAAATACGGACACTCCGCGTAGTAATAGGCCATGACGGCGCGTACGCGCGAGCGACCCGTCCTTCGAGGCGTTCAATGCCACCGAAGTCGTCTTCCAGTTAGCTTGGCCCGTCATCATACGCCTTGCGAAGCAGTAGAAGCGGGACACTGCGCAGTAGCCTGCACTGGCACCCTGACTCAAAGCTTGCGCCCACGTGCAATTTCCCGAAAAACGGGAGTCCGATGGGCAGAAGATGTAAGATAAATTATGTAAGATACATTTTGGATAGGTATTTTAACTGGTTACGATTCAAATGGTTATAAAATATTGGATGTACAATCAGAATAATTTATTTGAGCAAGGGACGTGATAGTTCTATTGCTTTTATTAAAAAGAACGAATTATCAACAAAAAAAAAAAAATAAAAAAATATCAGAAGAATGTTCATCTAAAAACATCGATGATTTAAGATAATTGCTTCTTTTTTATGAGTCCATGCATGGACCAAATGATGTGAAAATAAATTCGGCTATTTGTAAATGATCTCATTACTTTATTTAGCTGCATTTCCGTCTAAACTATTTATTTATTATTATTTTTTAGAGTTTTAAATATATTTGTGTAAATTATACATGCTGCTATTTATAGGATGCATATAAAATGTACTTAGCCATTTGTTTTAATAATCCACTGTTTTAAAATTGCGTCATATAATTTATTATTTATTAGTCGACTTCGGATTTAGAATTTAGAAGATAAGATTTTAGAAAAATATTTTGTATAACTATTATTCTGGTATTTGAACATTTTTTATTTGTATTTGAACTGATTTTCTATGAAAAGATTTATTATAACATAACATATATTACTATGTATGTAGTTTTCCCTTAATATATTACTGAATTTAGAGAAACATATTTTATATAAAGTTTTTATAACATACATATAAGATTTATAAATTATAAATTTCGTAATATGCTAAGAATATATATTATTGTTTCCCTTTATCACAATCAGTAGGACATCTGACTCCATATATAAATGAACTGATTTTTAATTTAATTATAGAATATTTTTTGTGTTAATATATTTGGAACTTATGGAAATTATTTTATATAAATTTTGTATAAAATACATGAGAAGATGTATTTAAAATTCTTACTATGTTAAGAACACATCAAACTCGCCTCATTATTTTACTTTTGTTAAAAGCTGTTCTTTACAGATTTACTTTCTTTTTCAAAAAAAATTATTATTTAATGTATGCAATGCAAAAGTCTACAACACAATATAATAATTATATATATATTATACTATTTATAAAGACTAAACGTGTTTTTTTTTTTGTAAACGTTAAAGAAAACAACTACTGAACCGATTGCTCTGACATTCAAAATGTATATTCTTTATTATCTTCGGAAGGAGATAGGCTATGTTTTTTTTATTGAAAATCATTTTACTTACAGCAATAAATTATGTTAACGGTCTTAGCAGTTAGTTTCACAGCGATCAGTAGATAGGATCTTGAATCGCGAATATGAACTCAAAGTAGTCTCCGTAAAGTGTTAATACCAGGCCAGTTCATTTCAATGATCATATCCAACTTTGAGATTAACATTCTAAAGAAGTTGTGATTTTCTGTAGATATCTTTTGTTATTAAAATTTTTTTTCTCTTATGTGGAAACATCTCTATCTCTAATTCTCTCTCTCTCTCTCTCTCTTTTCCGTATTCTCTTATAAAATGTTTGTATGCTAAATCATACTAAACATAATTTGTCATCACAAATTATGTTTTTCTTTTTGCACATTATGATATCTTCAGAAGTGACATAGGCTATGTTTTTTTCAGTTTGAACAAAAGAAATGATGGCAAAATAGGGGGTTCTTTACCAACAATCTCGAAACTATGTATATTATATATATATATCTATATATATATATATATATATATATATATAATACATCGTCACTTTTACATAAAATGGCAATACCCAGCGTCCGCTTAAAAAAATATGATATTCACAGACTATTATTTTTCTTTAAATTCATTCGATACCACTAGGAAAATATTCACGGTATTTAATTTAAAGTACAGAAATATAAGGTATATATATATATATATATATATATATATATGTATATACATTTAAATACTGCTTCTACGGGGAAATATTGTATTTTCGTGTACGGGCGGTTGAATATGATATCCCGGTGCCTCAGGACGATTTCTAGTGGAAGTTTTATGTTTGGATAGCAGCATGCAATGTATAGGTGTTTTGGAACGACTTCTAATCGAGAAATATTGTTTAATCGGTAGAGAACGATGAGGAAACGATTTCTATTGGAAGATTCGTGTTTCGGGGGTCGAATACGATGTCCAGATATGTCGGGACGTCTTCTACGAGGGGATTCATGTTTAGGCATTAAAATACGATGTCCAGGTGCCTCGGGATATTTTCTACGGGAGTTGCATGTGCGAACGGTAGAAGACAATGTCCAGGTATGACTGGACGAATTCTATGAAGAGATTCGTATTTTATCATTTTAATAATGAAACTCCCAGTAGAAATCGTCCTGGGATACCTAGACATCATGTTCGACCTCCCCAACACCAAACTCTCTATAGCAGTCATCCAGACACTTTGAAATCTTTTTCTAAACCCAAATTTCCAAGTACAATTTTCCCCGTAGAAGCCGTATGTAATATGCATTTATTAAGAATGTGAATATTAAGCAGAATATTAAGTTTTGGAATTGGACACTGTTTTGAAGCAGCTTTTAATACAGAAGCGACGATAGGTAAAGTACGGTAAATTATTTATAGTCATATAGTTTTTTATATATAGAGTATCTTTTACTTAGATATTATTGAACTGTTTAAGAAATTGGTTAAATTATTATCTCAGGCGAAGCCGAGACCGGGGATACTAGTATATCTATATATATATATATATATATATATATATATATATATATATATATATATATTATTCTGTTTTCCTTCATCATAAACAGGACATCTGACTATTTGAATGATATGATTCTTAATTTCGTTATATAATATTTTATATATAGTCATTATAAAATACATATAAGATTTATAAGTTGTAAATTTCTTAAGATGCTAAGAACATATATTATTACTAACATCCCCCGTATCGGCTTCGCCCGAGATAATAATTTAATCAATTTCATAAACAATTCAATAATATCTAAGTAAATAGTACGCTTATATATACAAATCTATATTTCCATAAATCATTGACCGTAATTTACCTATCGTCGCTTCTGTATAAAAAGCTGCTTCAATGTAGCGTCCACTTTAAAAAGTTAATATTTTGCCGACCATTTTATACAATATATATATATATATATATATATATATATATATATATATATATGTACAAAAATTGTACTTTCCAGTTCGAGCAGTAGAAAAAAAAGATGTGCAAGTGTCTCGAGACGACGTTTACAGAGAGCGTCATGTTCGGACTATAGGAAATGTCTTAGGACGACTGCTATAGAAAGTTTTGTGTTGAGGAGGTAGAATACAATATCTAGTTATCCCGGGACGACTCGTACTGGGAGTGTGCGTGTTCGAATGATAGAATACTAATCTCTTCAAAGAAGTCGTAATGAGATACCTGGACATTGTTTCCCACTAACTATACATGACACTCCCCGTATAAGCCGTTCATCAGGAAATCTTCTCTAAATCGCATTCTATCATCCGAACACGAAATTCCCCGTACAAGTCGTTCCAAAACACCAGGAAATCACATTTTATGATCCGAACATGAAACTGCCCCTAGAAGTTGTCCCGACATACCTAAACATCGTTTCCTACCAACTAAACACGATAGTCGCAGTAGAAGTCATCCCGAGAATGCTAGCATCGCTTCCTACCGACTAAACACATTACTCCCCGTAGAAGTCGTTCGGAAAGACCTAGATATCGTATTTTACTGTCCCAACACAAATCTTTCCATAGAAGTTGATTTCCTCATACCTGGATCTCGTTTTCCATCAACTAAATACAATATTCCCTGTAAAAATCGCCCAGAGACACCTGGACATCGTATTCTATCATCCAAACACACAACTGCGTATAGAAATCGTCTTGAGGTAACGGAATATCGTAATCAACCGCCCGTTCACGCCAGTACAATATTACTCAGTAGAAACCGTATTTAAAATATGTATATATAACATGTACAATATAATATACATACAATATATATATATATATATACTTTTTATATTTCCGTTTTTCCAATTTTTTTTTCTCGTTGGATAGTGGGAAGTTCATCCGCCATTGTTTGACGGCTAGTGGCTCTCGCCAACTTAGACTACCGCTGGAGCCGGTTCCAGGGTATGCAGGATTCTGAAATTCTGATTCCTACTAAACCCACTAAACATATCAGGGTGCAAAATATATGCTCTGGAACACTTAGCTATCGCCATTGTATGCCTTTCCTCCTGGTTAATCTTCCACGGTTTCCGTCATATTCAGTTCTCTGCAGTATGCTAGAAGACTGAGTACATCCACATTGGAAAAACTCTCGTGGTCGAGATTATCTTCTCCTAGCCAGTTTACGCGATATTTCGTTAAGTTAGGGCACGTGCAGAAGAAATGTCTCGGAGTTTCCTCCTCTTTCCCACACCATATGAAGAGGTTACTGTGTCCTCTGATCTTGTGTGTATAACACCGTAAATTGCTGTGTTCCGTTGTAAGTTCCAGGATTAGCTTTGCTTCACGTTTATTTACTTTGATGATCCCTTGAGCCCATCCGCAGATCTTACTGCCGAGAAGGTCTTTTGATCATCTGTATCTACGTGAGTTTTCCCACGTTGTCAGTTTTACTTTCTCAAGGCTTCTCTCTATCACATTGCATCCCTCTTGGTAAGGTACAGCGGTATCCCTTACCCGATGGCACTCCGATGAGTATCCTTGTTTTGTCATAATGTCTGCTTTCATATTTCCTTTACGGGCCGATTTTCTCGGTATCCATGTAACACAGACCTTATTTGCCCTGGTCAAATTGTCTAGAGCAATTTTAGCTTCTTTGACCAGTAGTGACGTAGTGCAGGGTTGATCGAGGGTCTTCAGCGTTTCTATGCTGTTTGTGCATATATTTATGCATCTGCCCTTAATTCCCCTTTGCATCAATGGCAGCTATTTCTGCCTGGAACACTGTGTTATATTTATTCAGTCTAAAGGCTGAATTTAAACTGCGTTTAGATCCATATATACCGAATCCAGTACCATCATCTGTTCTGGATCCTGCTGTGAACCAGATATTACCTCCCAAATTTAGGTCATTATTACAATCCTCTCTGCTCGGTATCCTGATCTTATATCGTTGCCCGAAGCAGAGAGTTTTGTTAATACGATCCTGAGGGAGATTAAAAGTTGAATCTCTCAGTATTTCCCTGCAAATGGTAGCGTGTCCTGTTGCGGTACTATCCCACTGACCACTGCATATCATTCTATAAGCCGATCTGGCAGCCGTTCTTGTTATTTCCAAGTCCAGGCTATCCAGACCTAGCATCATCCTGACAGCAGCAGTAGGGATACTCCTTTTTAATCCAAATGCTCCCCTTAGTGAGATTGCCTGTATATGATCCAGGATTCTCGCAGAGGATTTATTCTCGATCACTTTCCACCACACCAAGGCAGCATAAGTCAGCCCCGGCATCAGTATTGTTTTATATATCCATAAAACTTTCTGCGGTTCAAGTTCCCAGCCCGTGCCGATAGCGGACCTACACTGCATCAGTATGTTGATGATCTTTTTACTGTGCATTCGTAGGTGTTGTCCCCACGATAGTTTCTTATCTAGGTATACACCTAGCTATTTAACTCCTTCCATATACGGTATACCTTGCCCGCGGAAGTTTACGCAAGATTTTATTTTGCTCTTGTATTTCCTAGTAAAGGCTACAACTTCGGTCATCTTTGGATTGATCCTCAGGGATCTCTCTTGACACCAGTCATGAACCTTTACCAGAACCTCCTGAAGAATTTCAGGTAATATCTCTTCGTACTTGCCCCTGACAAGTATTGCGAAATCATCTGCGTATGCGACTACGAAGATTTTTTCCTGCTCAAGCATACGCAGTAAGCCATCAGCTATAAGATTCCACAAGAGAGGTGAAAGTACCCCTTCTTGTGGACATCCTTCGTTGACTTTACCGTTTTTTCAAATAAATACCGTGAATATTTTCGTAGTGATGCTAACTGAAATTCAAGCAAAATGTTGGTATTCGCATAGCATATTTTTTAAATAGATGATGGATATTGCCTTTTTATGCAGAAGTGACGATATATTTCATTTATATATACATAGTTTCGAGGTTGTTGGTAAAGAATCCTATTTTCCCATAAAAATTAAAAGATATCTATGAGGTGTGAGAGTAATGTCAGATTAACTTGAAGAACAAAAAGGTTAATACCGACTAACGCCACACCTCCTTTAGGATAGGAATCTCAAAGTTGGATATGAACATTCGTTTGAGCTGGCCTGGTATTAATACTTTAAGCGGACTACTTTGAATTGATGTTCGTGATTCAAGTCGCCATCTAGTGGCCGCTGGTGAAACTGATTGTTAAAACCATTAACTTAATTTATTGATGGAAGTAAAATGATTTTCAATAAAAAACATAGCCTATGCCCTTCTCAAGACAATATAGAATCTATATGTCAAATTTCAGAACAACCGGTTCAGTAGTTTTTTCGGTTATCGTGTACAAACAAAAACACGCTTTGTCTTTATAAATTAGTATGATATGATATTTCCCTTTATTACAATTAATAGGACAGCCGACTATATCAGTGTAATGATTTTTAATTTAATCAATAATTTAATGGAACTGTCGGAAAATATTTTATATAAATTTTTTATAAAATACATAAGATGTATTTAAAATTCTTACTATGCTAAGAAGACATCAAACACGCCTAACTATTTTACTTTTGTTTAAAGTAATAAAAACGTTTACATTAATATTTATGATATTCATTCTACACATAGTAAAATCTGTATTATATTTATAGAATTTCAGTAATATTAAACAGCCATGATAATAACGCATATCCATTTACAAGTGTGATTTTGGTAGCTTTGTCGCTGACGCTATTATTTTTAACATGAAATTAATTCATAGGAACTTTCTGTACGTGATAAGCTATAGTTTTTTTCTTGTTTACAAATTATAGACAAAATACATCATGGCTCCACATTTTTTCACATCACATAATAATTGTTTAAATATTAGGAGGCGAACTTAGTTTCAAACCTTTTTTAAAGAACATTTATGATGGAAAATGGATCGACCTAGCTTAATAAAACTATTTTTCATCATTGTCTATTACTTTTTCCTGGCAATATGGTGATTTCGTGGCGATCGAATCATCCACAAATTCTCGCATTTTCTGAACATGTCGGAAGTACGTATCATAGGTGGTAATTAGAATCCGCGATTCGGGCCAGTATACTGGATGCGGTAACATTTCCCATTCGAGCTCCAAGAGGGTGTTTATGTCGGCTTTCGCAACATGTGGCCGTGCGTTGTCATGCAAGACAATGACTTTATGCCTATTGCTTGCGTTTGTGAACTATGTTTAATCAATTTCTATTGCAAATCATCCAGTTGGCGTTTGTAGATCTCGGCAGTGACGGTTTCATTTGGTTTTCGCAGCTCATAGTACAGCACACTCTGTTGGTTCCACCAAATACACAGCAATCCCTTTTGCCCGTGAATGTTCCGTTTTGGTAACGATATGGACAGTTGGCCTAGGTCCACCCATGATTTTTACGCTTAAGATTGTCATAGTAGTTCCACTTTTCATCAACAGTCACCATACGCCACAGAAAAGTCCTCTTTTTTTGCCTGGCAAGCAAAGACAGTGCGATGTTGTATCGATCGATAATGGTACTTTCAGTCAAATCGTGTGGCATCCATTTTCATTTTTTATGAATCTTTCTCACTGCATGTAGACGCCTGCCCACTTCTCTGACACTGACTCTTAACTTATTAGCAAGTTCTTTCTGCATTTGAGCTCAGTTTTCGTCGAATAATGCTTGCAATTCACTATCTTCAAACTTTTTCGGTTGTCCAGAATGTTCTTTGTCATTAACATCAGTATGTCCACTCCTAAATCGCTGAAACTACTCTTTACATATTGTAAGCGATGGAACTCATAAAATTCGCCATAACATTATAGTGCAAAAGGACATGTCGAAAAAACGATTTATCACGATTCATTCTCCACTGTTCAAAAAATTATAATCTTTACATAAATGATGGTGCCAGTTTACAAATTTATTGGTGAATGCCAAAGCAAAAAAGGAGTACTAGATTCAAAACATCTGACTTTTCATACTACATATATCGCCATCTAAACGCGAAGGTCGGAAACTAAGTTCGCCTCCTAATATTTTAAGAGTAGCATTCCAATCATACCTTATACATATACTGCATGCAGAATTATTTATAATCACTTTCTAAATACAGAAATATAAATCCCAAGACACTTTAATGTTATTTGTAATTAAAATATGTTCTTATTTGAAGAATTATTTTCATTAATATTAAAAACTAATGCGTATGTTTATAATTAGGATGATAAAAACGTTTACAATATTACTTTTACTACGTGACTTTTATTACTATTACTACGTTTACGCTCTTACTTGATAGACTGTAAGTATTATACATGATTTTGATAGCTTTGTCGCTGACTAATATTTTTAAAATAAGATTTAAAAAAATGAAATAAATAGTAGTTATACTACGCACTGACAGTGTGCGTGCCGCGCTCTGCGAAAGTGAAGAGAAAGGATGGCAGAGAGAGAGAGAGAGAGAGAGAGAGAGAGAGAGAGAGAGAGAGAGAGGGACAGGTTTCGTCATCTCCAGCCAGCCGCCGGACACTGTGGACGTTCTGACTACATTCTAACGTCACATCTCCAATCCACCAGCGAAGCGGCAATCCAGTAGCTTCCACGAGACCTCTGGAGTTTACGACGCTGACCGGGATTGTGTTGCTCACCTCCGACTCTATGTCCGTGGGTACCAGCACCATCATCGTTTTTCACGCAAGTAGCGCGAAACAGATAGAGAAAAAACTATAGGACGCTGTGCCAGCAGAGTAGTGAACAGAAGACAGGGAGAGATAGAGGACGAGAGGACTCCGCATCTAAACGAGAGGACGTCCCCGACAGAGTCAGCAACAGCTGCGGCAAGTAGTTATTTTATATTGTTGGTATCCTATGTAGGCTCGTACACTTGGAACGCTCCGAATTGTCCCCTCACAACCACTTTGCCCCGTCCCCCGCGCTCGTGTGTAAATGCTTAGTGAATAGAGTTAGCATCGCGGAATAAGCTCGCGGTAAGACCGCATTTGTATAATATATTAGCTTAGTGTAAATAAATAGTGTTAATTGTTAATGTTATTTTATTATATATTTTCCCTTATTCCCGTTGACAGCTTGGAACAGCCAGGACATCTATGTAGCTACGCGGTCAGTGTACGTGTCTGTGTATAACAAACACGGTCGCTAATGACGCCCAACAACGTGAGGCCCGCTATATTTTGATTCACGACATATGTGTAGTGGTTAGTAGAATCACGTGTATTACCACTCCCTCCCGTATTTAGTAGCCTCATCTCCATTTCCCCTTTCGAAAAACGCAAATAAAACAATAATAAATTCGTTATGAAAACGAAGCATAATAAGAAGCTATAAGTAGTGCAGAAAAGAAAGTCGCAGCGGCGATTTGACTTGCTCGCACAGGAGTACGCAACAGCTTCAGTAGACAGCTAAATCAGGCAGAGAGTAACAACTCTCCCATAGCAAACAAATTCTTTCTTTACTGCCTCTTGCGTTAAATTCGCACCCCATCGAAAATCTTGCTCGTTTCGTTTCACCCCTCCCGATTATATAAAGCGAAAAATATATTTGCAAGATATACATGATGTTTTATGTTTTATGCATGCATAAACATGCTCAAGTTATGTATATGTATCATGAAGTGTATGTGTTTGAATTATGTGACAAGAAAAATTTACTTTCATTATAAGTTAAAGCAATTTTAAAAGGGAATACCTACAGGCATTCGACAACTATAGTGTTTGATAGACGTAAGGTTTTTCAAACACACATAGACCCATATACTAATGCTAAATGTCGACAATCACAGAAAGCAATGTCGCCTCTGTGTACACTGGAGCAGGAGAGAATGCAAAAGCATTGAAATTCTATATATTATTACTCATTTATTAATGAGTTTATGAATATTGTATGGAAACTATATATATATATATATATATATATATATATATATATAAAGGTTAAACAATAATCAGGCAGTTTCCATAAAAATAACTTAGAAGAAGTTTTCAGGTCGACGACGTTTTCCATAGCTTTCGCGCATATCTCCCCTTTTACATAGGAAATTCTTCTTTGACGAGAAAAACAAGAAGAGAAAGAGCATCTTTTTCAGAAAAATACCATATTTTTTTCTCTTAACAGAATATTATAGGTAGAGGAGTGAGCTACATGACAGCTAAGAGGATAGCCCTAACTTATATATGTATCATGTATGCCATACATAGTAAAAATTAATTGTGACAAAAATATAGGAATGAAGTTTAATCTTTTGATTTTGAAAAGTTTAACAGCTTTGCAAATACCACTACAGTGGTAGAAATTAAACCCGAAATTAAACCTGGAATTTTTTATGACAATTGACAATTTTTAAGTTAACTTATTTTTAAGTTAAGAATTGTTAAGATAACTTAATACCTGCTTTATTAGTATCATGTATTTTAATTAAATAGCAACTATTTATTGTTGTATCAATTAATATAGTGTAAGAAATACTTAATAAGTACACTTGGATATGTTCACAATTTTTATTTATTTTGAAAACACTGGCAGCTGTTCCGACGATAACGTCATCTTCAACGTTACAAATGTAAAGATTTATAATATTAATTATAATATTATAATACACAATATTAATTTATATTTCATTATATTTCATCAAGTGTGTAGCAAAGATTTTATTAATTTAATTTATCGTTGCTTCAGAATATTAAAATAGACTTAAAATTAAGTTCAAGTGGTTAAGCTAATTTAATTGATTTTATGTAAAACGAGTTTACTTCATCTTAAAAAATTCAATGGTTTTGACAAATTTTCGAATAATAAATCGACGAAAATGGACCAATCTCAACCAGCAAGTGCTATGTTCAGAAAAGAATAGAAAAGGCTCAATGGCTTTTTTGCAGCAATGCTAAAAGAGGCATTACTTCGTGAAGCGGAGCAATAGCATCTTCAAGTAGACAAGGATCTTGCAGTATCGAGAAACAGGCTAAGCCGTTTCGAACTTCGGCACCGCTCCGTACTCGGAACTCCGTTCTCCGGACTCCGTAATCCGTAACGGTTAAAAGCATCGTATTGCTTATGCAAGTAGGACGTTGGCTAAGGCTATATTGAATTACATCGTTACGGACAAAAGTGTGTCTAGCCGTTTTCTGGGCGATTGAGACATTCAAAGGATACCTGCTAGGCGAGAAATTTCTCGGTCATGACAGACCATAGCAGTCTCAAATGGTTACATGCGCTTTAAAATCCATCGAGCCGTTTAGTAAGGTGGGCGACAGCACTAGAGGTACATAACATGGAGATAGTGCACCGAAAAGATGCTCTACACCATGTGTCAGACGCTCTTTCACGACCTTGCCAACCAGATGAATCCCCTGCCGCAACCCTCACAATCCTCGAGAAAGACCACTGGTACGAGCGTAAAATGAGCAAAATTCAACACCGTCCAGAGAACCTTCCAGACTAGACAGTTTGAGGCAACAGAATGTATAAACAGCGTCCAAATACATTCTCAAACGTTATAGGCATAATTCCAGATGGCTGGAAACTCGTAATACCAGCTAACGACAGAGAAAAGGTGTTATACGAGTGCTATAACACGTTCACGTTAGGATACTTCGGCGTAGAAAAAACGGCACAAACAATAAATCAACAGTACTACTGGCCGGACATGATAAGGGATATTTAAACTACATAAATCACTGCCCAGAGTGCCAGATACGTAAAGTATTTCAAAGAGCACCGGCCGGCCTAATGGCCCAAAGAAATGTTGAAGGTCCTTGGACCTCAGTGGCAGCTGGCATAGTGGGACCCTGCTCGCCTAGTAAAGGCCAACATAGCTATCTGTTGATAATCGAAGACTTGTTCACGAAGTACATTGAAATTAGACCATTAAGAAAAGCCACGGGTCAGACCATCGCCAAAGTGCTTGAAGAACTGGTGATTTTGAAATGGGGATGTCTTAAATTTTTGATCGCAGACAACGGCACCAAGTTTTCTAATCATTTGCTTCGAAAAAAATTGGTTGAGCTAGGCATCATACACCAGCACGTACTGCCATATCACGCACAGGCGAATCCTGTCGAACGAGTCAATAAAACTATTAAAATGATGATTTCCATCATCATAAAAAATAATCACAAGCATTGGAACCTACATTTTCCCGAATGCGTGTTTGCCGTAAATACGTCGATACCGACGACTACCCAAGCGTTGCCGGCATTTTTGAACTTTTGGCGAAACCCCAGAGAAATGCCGACGTATATCCAGTCCCTGACACCAGCAGACTGGCTCGAGAGGTTAAAGAGACTATCAGTAATTCACCAGATGGTCAAAAAAAAATTTATGTACGGCCAGCACAAAGTAGGCCAAATATTATAACAAAGGATGGAAACAGAAAACTTTAGATGCGAAGGACATAATCTGTCGACGTAGTCATGTTTTATCATCGAGTCCCGATAAATTTTCGGTCAAACTGGCGCCGAAATATATTGTCCTATGACGTATCACCAAAAACTTAAAGGACATAACTAGCGGGAAAGAAACGAAAAGTACACGTTTCTGACATGAAAATATGCCATCCACCTAACGTTGCTCCAACTTCTTCCACAGGTTTTAGGAGTAATCAGACCAGCTATGGACAAAGTAGTAGGAAGAGGCCGAGGATTACGCCGGATTACGGCTGAGAAAACACGCAGATCCGGGGATGCGATTACTACCACGAGTTGTAGTCTTCGACAACGACGAGGCGTGAGGATTAACTCTAACGCACGCAACCACACCAGTAGTGCAAAAACGTCAGGGTATCCCCGAGACAGAGGAAGCTCTCGATCAGAGCAAAATGGCAGAAGATCTAAAGGGTTTAGAGGCTGGGGCGCAGACGCAATCGGACCTAATTGCTCTTAGTTCGGACGCAACACAGGCCTTATCGAAAACGTGAGCATCCCCCATACAAGAAACGTCGCCCTTCAATGAAAATCCCGAAGAAGACGGATTTAATTCATAAATTACTTAAGATGGCCTACGAGGACTTATAGGAGGCACAATCTCGATGAACTACGCTTCAAATAGCGACACTTTCTATAAGACGGGACTGCTGGAAGAGTCTCGAAAGAAGATAAGAGTTTATCGAAATTAACAAGACGCCATCCCTTATATTTCGCAGCGTTAGATCAGGTTTATCAGTCCCCTCCCCTATTAGCTAGGCCTAAAATTCCATCGGAAGCCTATCTTCAAGAAGCAACCTCCCCAGGCGAAGGTTGAACCTATTGTGTACGTGAATACACCTGAACATGGCTACGTACGCTTTATCGCGGCGATCATTGCGCCTCTATGCGCACGGTCACAATGCATAAGACAGAACTGCAGTCGCACAGACAGAATTGCAATCCCAGAATTGCATAGGCGTGTTAGAGCTACCCGAGATGTACATATACATACTGTTCATCCAGCCCAGAGCGACCAGCCCCTGCCGCTTTGTATTGGGAGGGGGAGTGCAACAGTGGCGCACAGACGGTTAAAAGCATAAAGACGATACGTCAGGACATAGAAAATAGCGGGACAGAAGAGGACATGACGTAACACGAAACAGAGCAGCCTGAAGCAGACCCTACAGTCGTGCACAACATAGAGCAGACCATAAAAAAAGTCACGGGCGCTGTAGGTAAGAGATCACAACCGGTAATGATAATTATACCGGGAGCGATGGTTTATATTAATAAATAAGCTGTATCTCATCGCGATATATCACATCTTATTGGTTAGAAACACTAAATCTATCGCGCTACCCAAGACAGTTCTATCGAAATCCCCATGAGAGTAGTCAAATTCCGCGAAATTTAGAAAAACAAATAGTAAAGTACCAAAATCACAGTACGGGATCAACGGGATGATAAATGCTCACTCACACACGCATTCAAATTCATTTACTATTATCATTATTATTATGAAAATTTTGCGATGGCGTAGCATCGGCGGGCGAGAACTAGTTTGATTAAAACCAATTGAAACGAGTGGACAATGCCTCTTCCATAAAACTACTTGCCTAGCCCAACAACGCTGTTCCTGAACCAAATAATAACTATGGGGCCACCAATAATGTTCAATATCATTTCTAGAAACACCCATCCACACAACCAACGGAAGAGGATGCGAGAGTCGCATGGTATGTGCGACAGAAAAAAAATGAAAAGACCAATCAGAAATTAACAAAACAAACGGTAGTACAAGATGAACTGAAAAATATAAAACGCGTACATTAAGTTGAACTTTAGGTCTAATGTAAATAGTTAAGAATATTAAAACAAAGTAGAATTAGATGCAAATATATAGGTAGACAATATATATATATATATATATATATATATATATATATATATATATATGTAACACGCGTATCTTTACTAGAATGGGGTAAGTATAAGTTTGTTGAATTCTATCGAGTCACTAACGTTCGACTACTCATGTAAACACCAGTGGGTATAAACTGAAATTAAGTGAACAAAGAAAAAAATTTTCTTGTTATGTTAAATCAACTACGAGATTCCTTACAATGAGCGGACGAGTATAATAAATAATATACGGTCTAAATCAGCAGTTTCTGATTCTATTTTGAAAAACCATGTGTGCGCGCGTAATCGCGAATAAGCGCACTATGCACAGATAAATTGCGCGCCGCGCGTTGCGAAATTGAAGAGATAGAATGGCACCGGTTTCTTCTTCTCCAGCCAGCCGTTGGACACTGGACGTTTTGAATATTCTGTTAAGTCTCGATCTCCAATCCACAAGCCCCGACTACACAGAGGCAACCCAGCAGCTTCCACGAGACCTCTCGAGTTCACCGCGCTCACCAGGAGTGAGTCGCTCACCTCCGACTCCACGTCCGTGGGTACCTTGTGTGGCGATAGGACGCCGCGCCAGTAGAGCAGTGAAACAGAGGAGAGAGGGCGAGAGAGAGAGAGAGAGAGAGAGAGAGAGAGAGAGAGAGAGAGAGAGAACGACAGGACGTCGCATCCGAACGGGAGGATGTACGCGATAGCGTCAGCGGCAGCTACGGCAAGTAATTGTTTTATATCGTAGCTATCATATTTATTTGCATTCGCTGCCATCGGTACCATCGCACGAGGCGCGTATACTTGGGTCGCGCCGAATCGTCCTCTCGCGATCACCTTGCTCCGTCCCCCGCGCTCGTGTGATGCTTAGCGAATAGAGTTAGCATCGCCGAAAAATTTCGCGGTAAGACCGCATTTGTATAATATATTTGCTTAGTGTAAATATATAGTGTTAATTACTAATCTTATCTTATCGCGTGTTCACTTATTGTCTTTCTCGTTTTCTCCTATTCCCATTTTCAGCTTGGAGCAGCCAGGACATCTACGTAGCCACGCAGTATGTGTATAATAATGACGGTCACAAAATATATATATATATATATATATATATATATATATATATATACAGGGTGCCCAAAACGTCCCGGAACACCTTAATATTTTTCCAGATAAACTGAATTAGAGAAAAAGCTGGGGCCAATTTTGAGAATACATGGTTTCAACAGGATGGTACGGGCCCCATTATGCACGACATGTTCGTAATTTCCTAGAGAAAGATTTTTTCAGTCGATGGATAGGACGGAGTGGTACTATAGACTGTCCAGCTAGATCACCTAATTTCACACCTCTTGATTATTTTTTGGGGTTACTGAAAAGATAGGGTATACAAAACAAAACCTCAAAATTTAGACGAATTACAGCAAAGCATTATTGATGAATCAGCGCTTATTCCTACTGAAATGATCCAAAACGTTGTTGATACTTTTTACCACCGGTTAGCTTACTGTCAAGAAGTAAATGCTGGTCAATTTGAGCACTTAAAGTAAAAAATCGTCGACCATAATGCTTATGATCAAATGAGAGAGGCAAGGGGACTCACGCTAATCAAGCACTCTAAATAGATTTTACTATGTCCACGTCATTGTTCCTGAACGACGAAAGACAATACTCCTACGACGAAAGACAATACTCCTCGTAAATATCGTATTTTACCATCCCAACACGAATCATCCCATAGAAGTTGATTTCCTCATACCTGGACGTCGATTTCTATCATCCGAACACAGAACTGCCTATATAAATCGTCTTGAGGCAACCGGGTATCGTAATCATCCACCCGTACATGTCAATACAATATTTCTCAGTAGAAACCGTATTTAAAATGTGTATTATATATATATACACACATAGTTTCGGGGTTATGGTAAAGAACCTTATTGTGTCATCATTTCTTTTGTTCAAACTAAATTTTATAAGAGAAGGCGAAAGAAAGACAGAGAAATAGAGACAGAAGGAGAGAGAGAGAAAGAGAGAGAGAGAGAGATAGAGAGAGAGAGAGAGAGAGAGAGAGAGAGAGAGAAAATAAAAATTACAAAAATCAAAAGATATCCATAAGGTGTGAGAGTAATGTCAGATTAACCTGAACAACAAAAAGGGTTATACTGACTAACGTCACACCTCCTTTAGGATACGAATCCCAAAGTTCGATATGAATATTCATTTGAGGTGGCCTGGTATTAATACTTTAAGTGGACTACTTTGAGTTGATGTTCATGATTCAAGACGCCACCTAGTGGCCGCTGGTGAAACTGCTCGTTAAAACCATTAACTTAATTTATTGATAAAAGTAAAATTATTATCAATAAAAAACCTAGCCTATGTCCTTCTCAAAATAATATAGAATCTATATGTCAAATTTCAGAACAATCGGTTCAGTAGTTTTTTCGGTTGTCGTGTACAAACAAAAACAGGCTTTGTCTTTATAAATTAGTATGATATGATATGTTATGATATGATATGATACGATATGATATGATTTGATATGGTATGTTTTATATATATGAACACATAGAGTTTTATTAAAAACTGCTCGTTCGACCAAATTCCGACGGGAAACGATTCATTAGGTAGTAAATAATATTATATATATTTTGGAACATTATCGATAAAGAAGTGATAAATAATTTTTTTCATTGATTAAAAATTCGAAATCTCAATTTAGAAGTAAATAGTGTCTTCGTGGCGCGCCGCACTACTTGAATCCAAAAAAAACTTTTAATAAACGTAAAAGAGTTAGCCGAGTTTTAACTATTCTTAGCATAGTAAGAATTTTAAATACATCTTTTTATGTATTTTACAAAAATTTATGTAAAATATTTTCCGCATGTTCAAAATATATTAACAAAAAATATTCTACACTTAAATTATAAATCAGTTCACATATATTGTCAAATGTCCTACTGATTGTGATGAAGGGGAACATAATAATATATTTTTATAGTATATTAAGAAATTTACAACTTATAAATTTGATGTGTATTTTATAAAATGTTTATATAAAATATTTTTCTAAATTTACTATTCAGCCGAGTTTATTTCATCATTTTGTACATCCTTGACTAATGGTATGTCTTGTGGATTTAGAAAAGTGTTAATAAAAATATAATAAGCAGACGCGTAAGAGATATTAAAATGAGTATGCGCGTGACATCAAATTATGATAATTAGAGAACAAACAAAATTTGAGTATTTAAATATTACATGCGTCGGTTGAAAAATAGTTACTGTAAATTCCAAATGATATATTTTAAAAATAAATACTATTCACGCATGGACTCATAAAAAAGAATTAACTGATTAAGAAAACAGCCTCAGGATTCGTATTCTATAGATCAAAATACATAAGAAGCGAATTTTTTATTTGGAGAGATCTCATTTCATAAGGGAAGAATAGCTACCACGAGGACTAAGCGAAAAGCAAGATCATTAAAACAAAAGCCAAACAAACAACACATATATACAGATGAAAGCGGACGGTAGCGCGTTGTAGACAAGTCAGTTATTATTATTTTAGGCTATTATTATTTAGGCAAGTGAAAATATATTTTTCATTTTCTTTTACTTACTAAAACTCTAAGACAATAATTCAATTAAGTAATTAAAATACCATATCAAAGGATTTCAAAAATATTTAGTTTCTAGCTTAATAATTTTTCAAAAATTCCTATAATTTGTAATGTATGATCACGTACTTTAAGTCTTAAGAAGAGTTTTGGTTTTCGTTTATTTTAAAAGTAAATAAGGTAACTAAAGTAATTAACTATGAATGAAATTCCCTTAATCGAAAAGACATTAACGTAATTTTAATTAACTAATTCGCGTTAAACTAAATTAATGTAAAATGAATCATGTGGAGATTTCATCGAGAATTTACCTAATGATGTTCCGACATAAGTAGCAATTCTGGAATATATTAAAAAGATTGCTTGTAGCATATTTATATTGTTAATAATTATATAAAAACAATTAAATGCCTATGAACCCATTAAAAACCAGGCAAAATCTGTCAGAGATATTGAAAAACAAACTGCGCGATCTTTTGCATAACCAAAAAAAAGAATACCATTTTTTAGTGGATTACTATTGTTTATAATAAATTATTTAAAAAAATAACCCAAAATGTAATTTTACAAAGCTGAATACGGATATCGTTTCTACAGGCCAAAACACGACAAAAACCTATGTAACGTTGTTTTGTCAGAGTTTAATTTGTTAGTATAAAATAAGGATAAACAATCCTGTGCAAAGTAGTTAAAATTTCAATAAGTTTTCAAGTTATTAACCAAATTATGGCTCATTGTCGTGATCTTCTTTGTATTTTCTGCAAATCGGTTTGCAACATTTCGTACAGAACCATTCAGTTCTCGTCGAACATGTACCTATCCCGTATTTTTTCATATTTCCTTTTTTCATGATGTGTTCTGAAGAATTTTCAGGCTTCCTTTTTTCCTGAGAATATGTATTGATAATAGCTTCTGAATGTAACATTCACAAACTTATTGAAAAATATCTTTGGAACCTTTCTTTTCATGGTAAATCACCATGGCATTCGCTAAAGATGCTTGAATAAGTCGCATAAAAGGTCACCATGCCCATTTTTTTCCTCTTATCGTAGGCATCAGAGCATTACAGTATTGATCATGAAGTCCGACACCACCCATGTGTTGATTGTACATGAGAAACGAATTAGAGAAAAGAATGAAATTTTTCGACGATTTCTGTGATCTATGCATTGCTACTTTCGGCTCATCCCCATATTTAGTTGAGAGACTTGATACGAGTTTGGAATCCATTACTGTAATGAAATTAAACCCTGAATTTACTTTATGCTTAGAAATAGTGGAGACTCTTTCAGCATTTTTCGGCATTTTGACCTTTTCTTTTACACGATTCTACCGGACAGTGCCTGTTGATGAAAAACTAAACCATTCATCTTCAAATGTATCATTAGGTCTGGATTAGAGAACAAGTTCTGAATTAGAGAAAAAGATCGATTCCGAGAAGAATAACTCGAATAATTTTTGGGAATTTTGAAAAAACAATGGAGAAATAGCTGAAAGATTGGAATTATCATCAATATAAGGAGATATATTATGCCGAGTATCCTCTTCTCAATCGTAAATATGATTCGGTTCCAAGAATTTTTGAGTATTTGTGTAAGTACTTTTCACATGTTCGTAATAACCTGTAGGAAGACCATGAGATGTTATATCTTCTTCTAGATTAACATATTGATCTTCGTCAATGTCGGAATCCTCAACTAAATCAGGTAGATCCTTAACTCCGCCTCGACATTATCAATTGCGTTATCTACACAGAATATTTTTATGAAAAGTTCTGTTCCTAAAGTTTTGTTTGAAAGATAATTGTTTTTTCAATTGCTATAACAGCGTTGCGGTATTCCACAGGTCTACATCTAAGACGGATGAGAAGGATGATTTACATATGAAAACTTTGTTCCTGTATTAGACTAATAAATTGAAATCTGACAAAAAAACGTTACATAGATTTTTATCGTGTTTTTGTTCGTAGAATCGATCTTCGCATTCAGTTTGGCAAAATTACGAAATTTTGGATTATTTGTTTAAATAATTTGGTATAAACAATTGTAATCGACAAAAGAAAGAACAGAGATATTCTCTTTTTTGGTTATGCAAGAGGTGGTACAGTTCATTTCTCGATATCTCTGCCAGGTTTTGCCTGGTTTTTAATGGGTTAATATTCAAGATTGACTTTCTGACATCAAAAAATTGAATTTAGCTACAATCTTTTTATAATTTCTCGTTTCTATATTTCGTTGTTACATGTTATTATTTAACGATTTAATATCTTAAATTACAATTAATTAATAAAATAATTTTACAAATATTTATTAAATTTGAAACAAAAATAACTGATGAAAATGGTATGAGGACGAGACGATAAGCATGAAAAAATGGTGTAAAAAAGGGTCATATGTATATTGCTAAAACGATTGTTTATTTACACAAAATTTAGTTTTAAATCATTCAAAATGATTATTAAGAGATGTGATTTTGAATTTTATGAACTTGTTACAATTTTACATGTAGTTAAATTTACAAAAAAAAACTGCAAAATTTTAAATATGCATTTTATTAGAATAATGCTTAGAAGCTTTTTGGTGTGACGTCCCGCACTATATATACATACTCATATATAATGACGAGTGCCCACCCGGTTCTATGCGCGACGATTTGCTTCCGCGAAAAACCGGTCGGTAATTTGCCCCTATTTTTGGCCTAGTCTCTCGACTACTAGCCAGGGATGTGGGGTCGGTGAGCCGAGGTGTACGCGTTTTAGATGGATACCGAACCTAGGCAGTCTTGGCCGATCTGTAAATCGCGAGTTACTACCTAATTCGTAACTTGACTTCTATATGCTCCCGTACTAAGATTCTTTTCCCCAGTCTTATCTACTGCGACGAAAGGAGTGGTTTCCGTGTACAGGACTGCTAGAGTCCCACCCGTTTAGCCTGCTCAGAAAATTAGTGGAGTGGCTTCCGTGTACAGGACTGCTAGTGTCCCACCCGTTTAGCCTACTCCGGAAAATACAGGAGTGGCTTCCGTGTACAGGACTGCTAGCGCCCCACCCGTTTAGCCTACTTAGAAAAATACAGGAGTGGCTTCCGTGTACAGGACTGCTAGCGCCCCACCCGTTTAGCCTACTTAGAAAAATACAGGAGTGGCTTCCGTGTACAGGACTGCTAGCGCCCCACCCGTTTAGCCTACTTAGAAAAATACAGGAGTGGCTTCCGTATACAGGACTGCTAGCGCCCCACCCGTTTAACCTACTCACAAAAATATAGGAGTGTCTCCGTGTACAGGACTGCTAGAGTCCCACCCATTTAGCCTACTCAGAAGAGTTAGTGGAGTGGCTTCCGTGCACAAGACTGCTAGAGTCCCACCCGTTTAGCCTACTCAGAGAAGTTAGTGGAGTGGCTTCCGTGTACAGGACTGCTAGAGTCCCACCCGTTTAGCCTACTGAGAAAAGTTAGTGGAGTGGCTTCCGTGTACAGGACTGCTAGAGTCCCACCCGTTTAGCCTACTTAGAAGAGTTAGTGGAGTGGCTTCCGTGTACAGGACTGCTAGAGTCCCACCCGTTCAGCCTACTCAGAGAATATACATTTAACAGATATATATATATATATATATATATATATATATATATATATATATATATATATAGCGCGATTAGGTTTAGTGGAGATTACGGACAAATAATGTTAATAAGGATAAACGATAAATATTGTTGATTACTTACTATTTATTTACTTTTCTGAAGTACTTCTTATACAACCGTATAATATATAAAAATAAACTAGATATAAGTCGGGTGTACAAAGTTAGTTAACACGTACAAGATGACGTTCGAGAAACACGAAAATTTCAAAGTCTGAAAAATACAAAATGTTTCAAAAGTTAAAAATCGCAAAAAAATATCTAGGTCAGAATAATCCTAAGTCCGAAAATCTCGAAAAATTTTAAAGTCCGAAAATGACGAAAAATTCTAAGTCCAAAAACGTCGAAAAAATTCTAAGTCCGAAAATGTTGGAAAAATTCTAAGTCCGAAAATGCCGAAAAAATTCTAAGTCCGAAAAAGGTCGCAAAAATTCTAAGGGTTATAACTACCGAATCGATCTGACCTAGTTGAAATCCCGACCGGCCGAGATTTTTCGCTTCGTCCGACTCCTATTTATATGTGGTCTGGACAAAGTAAAAAAGGCTGTCCAAAATTTTCGTGGAAATTCATCTGAGCGGTCGTAGGGAAAGCCAATGAAGGGGTCAAATTTCGTTTATAATATAAACTCCTTCGTTCGCTTTCTTACAATATTTAATTTTTAAATATAACGCATCTGCTATGGTCATGAACAACAACTTATAGCGACATTAGAAAATACGATCTTTAATTAATACCTTAACCGTTTGTTACGTTTATAATTATTAATTTTACATAATCTCTTATTTTATTAGCTAAACTAATCTTTATACCATAAGTTAGAACTCTTACTCTATTATTGAATTTATTTTACGTATCTTATAAAGTAAATAACTACTAACATTCTGAACTAATATTATTAATCTTAATATTTCGGTTTTGCTCTACGTTATATAATTATTTACGTAATCTTTTATTATTAACCAAACTAATTTTTATACTATAAGTTAGAAATCACTTAGTCTATTATTCGATTTATTTTATATATTTTACAAGTATATTGTTATTAACATTCTATTAACTTAGTATATTCTTATTAACATTCTATTAGCATAATATCGTAATTGGACTAACATTATTAATCTAAATTGTTTGGTTTGTTCTACATTTTACAATTATTAAACTGATCATACATTATATCATACTCTAATATATATTTAAAAGTTTTTTAATCCATCATTCTACTTATAATAATTAATATTTTATTAATCATACTTAACATAGTAACTAGTCTATCAAAACAAAAGTATGTGCACATGCATATGTATCGATGGCATACCATCCTTTAATTTATGATTTAGTCTCTACGTTCTTTTTTAATTTTAAAAATTACAAATTTAATATTAACGTCGATTGTAATGAGAAATTTCGACAGTTAATATTCGGCGTTGATTCGGGAACTTTTCTCCGAGGTCAGCGTCGACGCTCAGTTTCCGACAACAGGGTGTCCGGTTACTCTCGGCGATAAGAAAAAGGCGCTTGGACCAAGCCATGAAAATTAGTTCAATATACGTGTGTATATACACTTATATATATATATATATATATATTGTGACGGGGAACGCAAGCACTGCGTGCGCTTGCTTTCCCACGTCCCGTTGCTCTCTCTCTAGCCGTAGCCTGTAAATATGTGTATGTATATTCCGATGTATAGATGTTTATATGTTACAGGCCGACGCACAACTACATCGGCGGAGAGGTAAGTGAGAGAGAGAGAGAGAGCGGGGAGTGGGGAGAGACGACCGCGCGCGCGAAGAGTCACAGAGAAAAATAAGAGAGCGAGCTTTTGACACGCGTTTCTAACCGGCTTTCACTCCACGCACTTTTTTTCCTTTCGGTGTCGTGGTGGATTGTTTACGGGAACACGCCTCGTGCTCCACCTGTTTCCCCTCGCGACGTACCTCTTCTTCGGGGAGTGTACACGACCGGACGCGCGTGTTTGTGCCACCGCATTGTGTGTGCGTGTAGTGCACACGCGCTGAGGACGAGTCCGAGCGGACGAACTTGTCTCCCGACCCCATCTCCGCGGAATAACCACCCCATCCCGGGGTTTCCGGACTGCGAAGTCGCCGCCTCTCCCGGTGAAGAAAGGTGCTGCTGCTGAACGAGGACGTGCTGCGGGGTCAACGAGCGCACCTTCGACTCGCTGTAAGTGGCAGCCCCTTTTCTCTCTCTCTCTCTCTCTCTTCCCTAGCTCCGTGCGCGCCGTCGCCTCGGCGACCCTCGGTCTGCGCTCGACGCGCCTTAGCGCACACGTAGTGTAAGCTAACGGGACATTCAATCCGATTCGATTTGAAATATTCTGTCTTTTTATTCTGTGAACCGCGCAATCCTGTATGCGAGTCTTCGCCCTTCGCGAACCGCCCCTCTCCTTTGCCGAATTCATTCGGGGCTAAGCCCAGCCGGGCACACCTTTTGCAACGGCCGTGCCCGCCGTCCTCGTGTTCGAGGCGGACACGCGCACCGTTACATGGCGCCCAACGCGATCTCGGGATCGCACGACTTGATATACGAATATATATACATTTATGCATATTTGATTATATATGCTATTATATATTTTATTATATATTTGATTGCATATATATATTTTATAATATATATGTCATAATATATTGTATTATATTCAGTGCCCCGGCGAATATTCGCAAGTGACGCGGATGCGCAGAAATAATTTAATAATTTTATTATATCGAAAATTGTGATATTACACAGTGCGAACGCACTGCACATCGCGAGTGTTTACGTTGCAAGTTCGTAGATGTAAACACTCTCGAAGTCGGCCAAGGCCAACGGCAATTCGACAAAAGCGGCTGAAAAGCAACACAAATGAAATGTAATGCCGAATACGGTAATATAATATTTGTGCAGTTTTTCAAGCAAAACTAATTTTAAGTTAAATACACACATATACATTAATTTATATAATACTGATATATATATTAATTGGATGTAACTTTAAAATTTAGCTTAAATTAAATATGTGAATTCCATCTAAGCTAAACTAAAATTAATCAATAATTAATTTTTAAGATAACGTAATATGAAAATATAACTGATATAAATAGATTTACATTCGTCATTATAATATAATAATAAATTTTCGCCGTTACAGGCATAAGGAAAATTTAGTGTAAATTAAATATAATCAAAATTTCTCTTCTTTACACATAGTCGACTATAAATAGCGAAGTCAGCGATCTGTGTATATTCACATACACACACCACCGTGACTATACGCTGTACATACAGTGTACATGCGACTAACGCAAATTTTTCTTTGCTCTCAATTTAATTTGATCAAAATTGATTGTTCCCTTTATGCTTTTCGCTTTCTGATCTTCATTTTGATATTGTTATATCTTTAATATTTTTGCAGTATAATTTTTTTTTCTCCTCTTCTTTCAAAAATACAAAAACAAAATTTGTTTTTTTTAAAGGTGCAAAATAAAATTTTTTTGAAAAATCGGAAAATATTTAAAAATTTTTGGAAATTTTTTTTTTTTTGAAAACTGAAAAATAAATTTTTTTTAGAAATTATAAAAGGATTAAAAATAAACTATATTTTTATTTTTAGTTTTTTTTGTGTTTTCTTTTTTTTGTATTTTTATATTTTTTTACATTTCTTGAAAAATACAAAAAGTAAAAATTATTACAATTTCAAAATAATTTTTGTTGGAAAATCGAGAATTCGAAAGCCAAAATAAGAATTTTGGGAAAATTTTTGGTAAATTTTTTTGAAAATTTTTGAAAATTGTTGAATTTTTTTTTCTCTCTTATATTTTCCGGTTTTTTGCGTCAGTCGCTCCTAATTTTTGCGTTTTCGCCCTCGCACTCCACTATCTCTTGAGATTGCCGGCTTTTAATCATTTGTCAAAAAGTTTTGGCTGTAACGTTCTATTTTTCTCACGTTGTATTTTTTTTTCTTTTTCCGTTTGTCCGTTTGTCTTCTTCTAATTTTCAACTGAAGAAATAAAAGATGGCAAACCCGCCAAACGACTTTAACGACTGGCTTCAAAGCCTATGTGAGGAAGAAACAAACATAATTACAACGGAACTAGAATTAAGAAATGAGGGTTCCCCATTTCAAAGGGCTGCCAGGCTATACCGCAGACTGGCAGGAAATTATAGCCCAGGAGACTTTGTGGAATGCGAGAGTGACAATGATATTATAAAAACACGCGCGCGCAGAGATAAAAATTTGTTAAAGATAATCGTCACCTCGACAATGCGCGACGCAACAAAGACTTATATTTTGGATCGAATGGAAGCGACGTACGCCGAACAAGCGGGTGAATCAGCTGCATACAGCAGGCTCGGGAAATTCATCTGAGCACAGACCAAAGAAATAGCACAGCAGCTGTCGATCACCAAATACAAAATCTGATCGACTTCAATTTGGTTGAGATAAACAGGCACGAACCGCTCGCATGGAGCACTGCCAACGAATCGCCGATTCAGGCAGCCACCACGAGCGTAACTACGCCTTCCAACTCGTGTGTCACGAATGACATCACATGTCAGGCGCAAGTCGCATCTCATACGACGAATACAACAGTCGAGCCTCAACCTACTGACCTCGAAAATAATGTAAACCTTAGTCAGGGATTACATAGCCTGCAAAATATGCTGCAAACTTGGATGCAACACCAAAACTCCACTGTCCAAGATTTGCAGCAGAGACAAAGTGAGATGCACGCTACGCTAGCTAGCGTTCAGCAACAGCTGCAGAAATCGCCGCGATGCGACCGTGTCACTTTCCAAGACACGTACGATCTGCAATACTTGGAAAGTGACAAAAACCTCAACAGTAATAGGTTTGTAGGGTCGACCGACGAGCCTACGTTTTCGGCTCCTTGCCATCCTCGGTACCAAGGGCCTGGAAGGGAGGGGCATCACATGGATCGAGATGTGATGAGCTCGCCCGCGAATACAACGCGATCAACGCTGTCAAGCACCTTGGCCCAGCACACGGATATTGGTAAGACCGTGCGCCAATGGAAAATTAGATTCAATGGTGCCAAGGGGAAAAGCGTAGAAGAATTTCTGCAGAGGATCGCGGAATGTCGCAGGTTGACACCGCTCACGGACGAGGACATGCTCAATGCCATGACGAAGCTCCTCGACGGTGTCGCCCTGCATTGGTACCGTCTATCCCGGAAAGACTGGACCACGTGGCAAGAGTTCTGCCACGCAGCCCGGAGCTGCTACGGCGTCGATCGACGCTTCCAAGCTGAGCTAATCAGCGAAGCGCAGCGGCGTACACAGGCGAAACGCGAGCCAACACGTGACTACGTGTTTTGTTTGTTAACGATTCTCAATCGGTTCGAAGAACCATGGTCGGGCGACAAACAACTCGCCCTTATCTACCGTAATCTACTCCCGGAGATACAGAAGTTAGTCCCGCGGGAGAAGATTACAAGCGTCAATCGGCTAATCGAGCTTGCTCGAGAGGCCGAATGCGTCCTCGATGCGGAGCGAAATTATAAGCCACCGCCGTCACCCGAGGACTGCATAATGCCCGAAGTGGCCTTCCATGCGGCAGACACGTCTCGATCGCGCCGGAAGCCAAGGATCGCGGCCGTGGACGTGGAGCCGCCCAACTTCAAAGCTTTGGTACGAGAAGTTTTGCAAGAGGCTGGCTTTAGAGCCACCTCACCTGATTTAGAATCGCCAGGTGTCGCAGCTCTTATGACAAAGAGGAGCGGTCGCGATTCACGCCGGAGGTCGCCGCGTACACGGAAGACCAGAGCGTCGACCTCACCTAAGTCGGAGAGGAAGCCCTCCTTCAAAGGAAAGCTGGTGCGCGAGCCCCTCAGTGACAAGAACAAAGGTCGGACAGCAGGTCCTGATCCGCGGTTCTTGTGCTGGGGCTGTAGTTGGCCTGGCCACACCTTGCGCAGCTGTCCCGAGTGTTCGGGAAATGCCAAAAAGGGCGAGTAATTGAGGTCCAACTCGCCCCTACGCTCCGTGAGACCTCTGAAGATCAGCATGCAGCTGCGAGGATACAGGGTAATGATGATTGCCCCCTCCTGTCTGTAAGGGAGGAGCATCACGACCGTGACTCCGCTGACTCAGCCACAAGTGTCGACCCCGATCGGTATTCACGATGGTGGGTACAGGTAGGCATAGGCGAGTTTCGCATTCATGCACTGTGTGATGGTTCGCAAGAGCGATGGGAGCTACCGATTCTGCGTGGACTATTGCAAATTGAATTCTGTGTCCAAGGTCAGCGCGTACACGCTCCTTTACATGGACGTAATCTTACGGAAACTGAGAAATGTGCGATACATCTCCACACTGGACCTCAGCAGCGCCTACCATCAGGTCCCTCTTCGTGAGGAATCGCGACACCTCTCTGCCTTCACGGTTCCAGGCATGGGGTTATTCGAATGGACCCGTATGCCATATGGTGTCGCCGGTGGCCCCGCCACCTTTCAGCAGTTAAGCGACAAGCTGATCGGCTCTGAAATGGAGCCGGTGGCCTTCGCCTACCTCGATGATGTGATCATCGCTACGGAGAGCTTTGACGAGCACCTCAGGTGGCTCGAACATATAGTGCGACGGATTTCCGATGCCGGCTTGACCATCAATCGGCAGAAGAGTAAATTCGGACTCGGAGAAGTACGGTTCCTCAAGCCCAGCCGGGCACACCTTTTGCAACGGCCGTGCCCGCCGTCCTCATATTCGAGGCGGACACGCGCACCGTTACAATATATATTGTTCATAACGTCGTAGGACGCGACATTGGTAAAAATAATCTATTTTTTTTAGAAAAAATTGTTCATTACCCAATTTTAATTTTCTTCTCTTTGTTTAAGTAATTATGATTTAAGCAATATACTACCTTGATTTTCAAAAAAAAAAAACCCTCAAGATTCATATTGTACGGGTCAAAATATATAAAGCGAATATTTTATTTGGGGATATCTCATTTCATAAGGGAAATATATCCACCGCGAAGACTAAGCGAGCAACAAGATCTTTAAAACAAAAACGAAACGAACACCACATGTATATAGAGATGGCAGCACACGGTAGTGCGCTGTAGGCAAGTCAGCTGTACATATGTCAACAGTAAATATTATAATAAATGTGTGATGTGTGTGTATATTATATATAAAATATAATTCTATAATTGTACTTTTTAAGTATTAATATTAATCTCAGGCTTCAAATATTCTTTGGAACTTTGTATAAGGTTTTATACTTTAAAACTATATTTTTACCTCACATTGAATTATTTGATGCACATATTTTACCTTCAAAATGATATACTAGTTATTATATGTATATAAAAAATTATACGAAAAATTTGAGAATATTTTATAGAATTACATCATTTTGTAAATTCTATATTTCTATATTTTAATAGTTTGTGTCAGGGTTTTTTTTGGTATCTTACTTATATTATTTATAATAGATTAGTTTACTTTCAATACATTTTTGATATTCTTTAACTTAAAAAATTATGTAGTAATGATAAATTAAGTAGTTAAAATACTATATCAAATATTTACAAAATTTATAGTTTGTGGCTTAGTAAAATATTTCAACAATGCCTTCAAATTTTTAATGTAGAGTACTATTTGCAGTCTTAAGAAGCTTTTTGGTTTTAGTTTATCTTAAAAAAAGATACAGTAATTAAAGTAATGAAATCAGAATAAAATATTATTGTATTGTAAATTAGTATTTCCGTAGTACATTTGAAAATATAAAAGAACTGTTCATGAGCGATTGTTTTCGTACTTGATAGATAATCGTGCCAGATAATGTATCTTTCTTTTAATTTCGACTCATAATTTGGTAACTACTTTTCGATCATGCATTCTAAAGAGTGCGCCCACTTCAACGACTGGCCGCGGCGGGGCGCCCGTTCACGGTAGCTAAAATGTCTTGTTATGTGGGCTCTGGCCACTTCTGCCTATTAGCTCTAATACAAGCATTTAATAAATTTTAATACGTGGTCAGCGTGCTGCATTCTCATATATTTAATAGCTGTTGATCTAAAACAGGCACAACATTTTTATAAAATAGATTTTTGAGATAATCGAATGAAGAACAAAGGCGATTCTCTTGCGACTATCGGTTTTGATCATCTTTCTACTCACGTCAGCTATTTATAAAATATAATATATATGTTTGTATGTTATAAAATATATTATATTTTATAACATATATACACTAGCATCCCCCGTCTCGGCTTCACCCGAGATAATAATTTAACCCATTTCATAAGCAATTCAATAATATCTAAGTAAAAAGTACTCTATATATTAAAATCTATATTTCTATAAATAATTGACGGTAATTTACCTATCGTCGCTTCTGTACATACAGTATGTATATACAGAATGTATAATCGTATGTAATACAGATATATATGCATATTACATACGGATTCTATGAGGAAAATTGTACTTTCGAGTCCGAGCGGTAAAAAAAGATGCCAAAGTGTCTCGAGACGACGTTTATAGAGAGTATCATGTTCGTAATATAAAACATGTCTCGGGACAACTGCTATAGAGAGTTTCGTGTTGGGAAGGTAGAATACTACGTCCAGGTATCCCGGGACGACTTTTACTGGGAGTGTGTGTGTTCGAACGATAGAAAATGAATCTCTTTATAGAAGTCGTCCCGTCATACTTGGACATCGTCTTCCACCGTCTGAATACGAAATGAACCGTGGAAGTAGTCCCGTCATATCTGGACATCGTTTTCTACCGTCCGAACGCGAAATTCCCCGTAGAAGTCGTCCCGAGGCGCTTGGACATCTTATTCCACTATCCGAACATGAAACTCCTCGTAGGAGTTGTTCAGAGACACCTAGACATCGTATTCTACCGTCCGAACCCACAACTCCCTGTGAAAGTCGTCCCGTCATACCTGGACATCGTCTTCTACCGTCCAAACACGAAATTCCCCGTGGAAGTCATCCCACCATACATGCACATCGTTTTCTACGGTCCGAACACGAAACTCCCTTTAGAAGTTGTCCCGACATACGTAAACATCGTTTCCTACCAACTGAACGTGATAGTCCCAGTAGAAGTCGTCCCGAGAAAGCTAGCATCGTTTCCTAACGACTAAACACAATCTCCCCGTAGAAGTCGATTGGAAAGACCTAGATTCGTATTTTACCGTCCCAACACGAATCTTCCCATAGAAGTTGATTTCCTCATACGTTTTTTATCAACTAAATACAATATTCCCCGTAGAAATCGCCTAGAGACACTTGGACATTGCATTCTATCATCCGAACACACAATTGCCTATAGAAATCGCCTTGAGGCAACGGAATATCGTAATCAACCGCCTGTACACACCAATACAATATTCTTCAGTAGAAACCGTATTTAAAATGTGTATATGTCTTATGTAAAATATAATATACATACTATATATATATATATATATATATGCATGTATTATACACATACATACATATATATACATATTTCCTATATTTTCGTTTTTTCAATTAAATACCGTGAATATTTTTGTAACGATGCCAACTGAAATTCAAGCAAAATGTTGGTATGCGAATAGCGTATTTTTTAAGCAGACGATGGATATTACCTTTTTATGCATTTATGCAGATGTGACGATATATTGTGTGTGTGTGTGCGCGCGCGCGCGCGCGTGTGTGTGTGTGTGTGTATCTATACATAGTTTCGAGGTTGTTGGTAACCGATTTTGCCATTATTTCTTTTGTTCAAACGAAAAAAAACATAGGCTCTTGTCACAATTCTGAACTTCATATAATATATAAAAATAAAAACATGATTTGTCGTCACAAACTATATTCAGTATGATTTGGCATACAAAACCATTTTATAAAAAGAGAGAGAGAGAGAGAGAGAGAGAGAGAGAGAGAGAGAGAGAGAGAGATTTCCCACGTAAGAGAAAATAAAATTTACAAAAATCAAAAGATATCCATAAGGAGTGAGAGTAATGTCAGATTAACCTGAAGAACAATAAAGTTAATATGGACTAAACGTCACACGTCCTTTATGATACGAATCCCAAAGTTGGATATGAACATTCGTTTGAGCTGGTCTAGCATTAATACTTTAAGCGGACTACTTTGAGTACTCTCTCTCTCTCTCTCTCTCTCTCTCTCTCTCTCTCTCTCTCTCTCTCTCTCTCTCTCTCTATCTCTCTCTCTTTCTCTCTCTCTCCTTCTGTCTCTATTTCTCTGTCTTTCTTTCGCCTTCTCTTATAAAATGGTTCTGTATGCCAAATCCTACTGAATATAGCTTGTGACGTCAAACTATATTTTTATTTTTGCAGATTCTATTAACTTCAGAATTGTGACAGAGTCTACGTTTTTTTAGTTGAAACAAAAGAAATTATGGAAAAATAGGGTTCATTACCAACCACCTCGAAACTATGTATATATAAATAAAATATATCGTCACTTCTGCATAAAAAGTCAATATCCTTCGCCCATTAAAAAAATATGCTATACGCATATCAACATTTTGCTTGAATTTCAGTTAACATCACTATGAAAATATTCACGGTATTTAATTCGGGAATATAAAAAGTATATATATATATATATATATACATATATATAGATATATTGTATGTATATTATATTGTACATGTTATATTTACATAATTTAAATACGGTTTCTACTGAGTACTATTGTACTGACCTGTACGGGCGGTTGATTACGACATTCCGTTGTCTCAAGACGATTTCTATACGCAGTTGTATGTTCGGATGATAGAATGCGATGTCCAGGTGTCTCTAGGCGATTTCTACAGGGAATATTGTATTCAGTTGATACAGTAAATACGATATCTAGGTCTTTCCGAACAACTTCTACAGGCAGTATTGTGTTTAGTCGTTCGGAAGCGATGCTAGCTTTCTTGGGCCGACTTCTACGGAGAGAATCGTGTTTAGTTGATAGAAAACGATGTTCACATATATCGGGACAACTTCTACGGGGAGTTGATCTGAACATGATATAAAATAAAAATAAATATTTTTTTTATCGGTCTTAGAGTCCAATCAATTTAATCTAAAAATAAAAATAAAATTTAAAAATAAAAATTAAATAAAAAATTAAATTAAAATTATAATGACAGTCAGACTGTCCTTGTTTACATTCACCCCCGTAGACTAATCTGAAAATAAAATATTAGCTGAAAAAATTCTTTGTTAGTAAAGTGCAGTCTGACTGTCCCCAATACCCTTACGTAATTGAAGACCTGTCCAACGTTTCGAGCTCGCTACGGCTCCTCATCAGGGACTAAACTAAACCTTATATTCTAATCTATATATACTCTATCTCCACTACCAAATTTAGTAAATTAAATATAAATCTCCCCTCTACACAAATTGTCCAAAACCAATCAATTTAATAAGGAATGATAAACACTGTCCAATCTACCAGACTCAATCATTAAATTCACATTATTTCGATTCCTGGAAATGTGAATACTTTCAAGACTCTCCCGTTTATAGTTATTATTGATACCATGTTCCAAAATATCCACATTCACAAAATCAAAAGAATGTAAAAACTTTAAACAATGCTCTTTTAAACCGGAAGTAATATGTGAGCTACGTAAACTATATTTATGTTCATAAACTCAATTTTTAAATATCTACCTGTTTGTCCAATATAGTATTTATCACAATCTAGGCAATTAATCTTGTAAACAACTCCCGATTTTAAGCATAAATCATCCCTATCTTTGCAATTATTAAACAATCTACTCAAATTCTTGCTATTTTTAAAGAAAATTTGAATGTTATATTTCCGAAAATGTCTTTTAATTCTTTCAGACAATTCTCTAATATATGGCAAGACAATAATTTTGCCTTCGTTAACATCAACTCCTGCACTATGTCTATTTTCAGTATTATAAATGTCAAACAATCTCTCAGCAGTTAATCTATTAATAAATTGAATTGGATAACCATTATTAATAAAAGTTTCTCTTACTATATGTAAATTATTTTGTCTAAAATCTTTATGTGACAATTTTATTGCTCTGTTAATGACACCCTTTAATGCTCCAATTTTGCTTCCGAATTGGTAGTGTGAATTGAAATCTAAAAACCTCCCTGACCAAGTAGGCTTTCTGTACCAATTAAGTTTCGCCTTATTATTACTACATCTAATGACATTAATGTCGATAAAACTTAACTGACTATTAACCTCAACCTCTCTTGTAAATTTAATTCTGTCATGTACAAAATTAAAAACAACCACCATTTCATCCACAAAAACTTCCGGAACAATTGTAAAGATATCATCAACATATCTCTTAAATATCATTGGTTCAAAAAGCAATTTTGAAGAAATAAAAATATAAAAAACAATTTCAAAGCTATCAGATTAACAATGCAAACAATAAAAATTGGTTTAGGAATCTAACTGACAAGGAGATACCAAATGAAGTAACAAACATCATGTCTAAAGGTGCCAATCATGGAATATTATATTGTAAAAATATAAAGGTTGAAAGTAATCTTTTTGGTTTAAATGCTGAAGTGAAAAAGGAATGTAGAGCATCTTTAGTTAATGTCAGTAGTAATTTCAAAAGAGAAAATAAATTTGATAATTTTTTAAACAGCAATTTTATACATGATTTAATTACCGCGAAGAATTATATATATATATATATATATATATATATATATATATATATATATATATTGTATAAAATGGTCGGCAAAATATCATGTTTTCGAAGCGGACGCTACATTGAAGCAGTTTTTATACAAAAGCGATGATAGGTAAATTACGGTCAGTTATTTATAGAAATATAGATTTATACGTATTGTATGTACTTTTTAATTAGATATTATTGAATTGTTTATGAAATCGGATAAATTATTATCTCAGGCGAAGGCGAGACGGGGGATGCTAGTATATGTATATACATGTTGTAACCGCAAATGCACAGCTACACTTACGGTGTGTCTGCTGACGTATAAATATAATCTTCCGCGCGCACACGCTGACTGCGGCTGTATTTAGAAAACGGAATAGGAACAAGGGGGGGGGAACACCGTAGAAACTATAAGGCAAATGTTAACATAAACAAGTTGTTGATTAATAATAATAAAATATGACACAAAGTACTATGCCATAGCTCGCGGGCTATCCACTTCTTGCGGGTTTTGCGACGCGTGGGAAAAATACATCTGGCAGGTAATACACAAAATATCTATGGGGGTTGTGACACGGGGAATACGATAAGAAGGGGAACGATCGCTCACGGGAATGATTGTTGCATACCTTATACTACCGTGCACGCGGCAGCGGGCCAAGCGAGATTACTCCTAGCTATAATTTCGTTCGCGACATGAAATATACAAGAGAATGAAAACTACTTGCTGCGAAGACGATCTCGCTGTCGACCTCGATGTTGTACGTTTCTCTTTCTCTCTAGCTCGCTCGCTCCGCTGATGGTGTCTGTGGCGGCGGCGTCTTTCTCTCTCTCTCTCTCTCTCTCTCTCTCTCTTTTTCTTGCGGCAATAACGCCGGCATCCTCTGCTGTACGGAAGACGTGGATGTGTCTCTATGCTGGGTGAAGGGTTGCTATCGCTTCTTTGCCAGAGCTCAGTGTCGGGATGAGGATATTCTGGAGAATAATATCGGCAGGCATTACTATGTGCGGGATTGGCGTTGAGCTTATGGCTTGATGGTGCGAGAGATGTTCTCTATTCCAAGGCTGGTTGGCGAAGAAGGAAAAGTGCTCGCTCCTTTCCTCTTCGTTACTCCGTTTACTTTTTGTTTGGGGCGCACTCTCGCGTTTCGCGAGTGCCGTAACCGCGATTACACGAACAGTGGTTTTAAAATTGCGTAAATACACGACCGCCAATCGGCGGTCACAAAATCCCCCTTCCAAAACCGACGGGGATCGTGTGATCGAAGTTATCACCCGTTCGCATTATTACGGTGCGGGGGGTTGATCTGAGTAATGGATGGGATACGATGCGGAAGAGAAAAATTAGATTATTCGCTAGTAGTGGTTGTGGTTGCTGATAATTTTATTAATTACACCCACTGGTGCGTACAGGAGTTGTAGGTGTTCCGCTATGACGATATATAAAATTGTTTTAATGTTGTTTTAATTCCTAATACTGCGTGTTAGTTGAGTACAAAATCTAAGATAGAACTATTTTATTAACCTAAGCCTCATCTAATGTTGTAACTTATATTTTTTCTATTTTATTTCTACGCTTAACCTTTATAGTGTATCTATTCCTCACGCTAATGTTATATCTAGCTAATGCTAATGTATTTCAATGGACTTCTTATGATTTTATTCTTATACTATATCTAATAATTTCTTATAAATCTAACGTTTCTTCTTGCGCTGTGCTAATTAATAAATATTTTTTTATTGGTCTTAAGTTCAATTAATTCAATCTAAAAATAAAAATAAAAATAAAAATAAAAATAAAAATAAAATAAAAATTAAATTAAAAATTAAATTAAAAATTGTAAGGACAGTCAGACTGTCCTTGTTTACATTTGACCAAGTAGGCTTTCTGTACCAATTAAGTTTCACCTTATTATTAACTAATATTAACCTTAATATTTATTAATTTGTATATGGGCAGTCGACATAAGTACAATTAAATTGCGCTGTGCTATACGTATGTCGTGGGTATATTACGACTTTTCGTATTCTTCTGTCTTCATAGCGAGGTGTGTTGTTGAAACAACATATATCGTTAGAGCTGTTCTGGCTGGTTGTGTCAGGTACAGCGTTGGTGGCACGGGTAAGTAGTTTATTCTATTTTTAAGCCATTTACCTTTATACGTTCTCCCTCGCTAACGCTGTGTCATCGTAGTGCTGGTACTAGCGCGGGTGGGCTATAATATTTTATGTTTCTCATCAAAAGGTGCAAAATCATACATGAATACAAAACAGCCAAGAATTTCTGAAAAGAGAACATAAATATTATATTCCAAAATGCACATAAAGGAGTAATACTAGCAGCTAACAAGAAAGCATATATTATTACAATTACAATGATGTTAGAGGATAATACAACTTACAAAAAAATTGAGAATCCACATATTAATAGCTACAAAATAAACTGAAATAATTAATAAATGTATAGAAAAATAAATCTTATATTAATGAAATTACGTTTAAACGTAGTTGATGTTGTGGTAGTTTTACGTCTTTCCATACGGGCGCTTTTGTAGTCCGCGGCTTCTTCCAGTAATATTTCTTCATCAATAGAGATTGAGGGGGGAGGTGGTTATCGCACTATCACTGTGCGTTGAGTTCGGTAAGCGTTGGGGGGGGGGGAGGGGCTGCGAAGTACTTTTTCACTTGACACGATGCTATAAATTTAGGTGCTAACTTAGCCGTGAATTGATCCACGCCCGAGAATAAGATCTGATTACGTCTGCACACTATATTGTCTATTTTGAAATTCTCCTGCCGTCGCCGCTTGTTTTAATATTTAGCCTGTTTCTGGATAGCGGTGCTCAGAAGTTCCTTCACCATTACGTGTATTTCCGGCAATCTTTTTATACGATTTAGCCAATCTTTCGGTGTTAAGTTCTGTATTTGCGGTGCCGCTAATTGTGTGTGTCGGTATGTCGGCATTTCGCGCTGGTTACGTCCAAAATTCAAGAAGGCCGGTGAAGTTTATGTGCTTGTGTGCACAGCGGTGTTTATTGCAATTGCCAACTCTGGGAGATGGGAATCCCCATTTTTATGATCGTTTTTGAGAAAGATGGTAATCATAGCTTTTAGAACTCTATTCACCCGATCGACTGGGTTCGCCTGTACATGGTAATGTGAAAATAATAATAAAAAAAAATAGCCGTAGCGAGCTCGAATTGGTTGTATATTCAAGTAGGTTCGTAATGTGATTTCAGCCTAGTGGTACTTATTTCTGCTATAAGTTTAGGTAGTATTTGGTACCATTGATCGCCTATTTGGTAGCCTGCTGGAATAGTAGGGTTGCAAGTTACTATGGTACCTTTGCTTTTGAGGAGTTGACCTAGGAGTTATGTATATTGTTGAATCCCTCTTTAAGACTAGTAATTCTGTGTAACAATTGGAACTATGATGTGCCCTTACTTCCACTGATATAAACTTCACCTGACTTCTTCACATAAAATTGACGTAGATAAGGAACCTTTCATAACATTATATACGAACTCGTCGTGAGCTTAAGTAGCGATAGCAAATAATGTTTTTAATAGTCTGTCTTTTTATGTTGCAACGTTGGAAAACAAGATCTTGGTATAATTTTTTCACTTGGGTGTGTATATATTTCTCCACGGATATAAATTTTGGGTTTACATAGGTAAATAAATAAATCTGCAGTGTTTATTTTATGTGATTTTATAAATGATTGATCACTGACTGTTTCGAAGATTACAAGTTTGTTATTTAATTATATATTTCATTTTGATTACGGTGTTCCGTCTTTATTATTTTGTAACTGCATATGTATTCATGTCCTTTACTCGTAAGGGCAAATGTCACTTCTCTAGAGCAGAGGGAGTACACGATTTGATCTGTTATTTTTTGTGATTGTTCTTCATAGAAGATACTAAATTTATTGAAATTATATGGGTTGCTAGGGATCGGCTTCCGAAAGGTGTACCCTTCCTCCTTTTTGATGCAGTGACCATTGGAAAATGAGCATACCGTTTCGGATTTGAGTCGAATGACATTGCTGTCTAAATCTATATTGCCTAGGCCATCGATGACTGTTATTGTCGCTAGGGCGTGCACAACTACGGAGTCCCATGATCCATACGGATCAGTATAACCGGTGCCGTCGCATTTACCGTCAGTATTGACAATTCCAGCTAACGTCAAACTATGGGGCGAGGTTTGATTTACTTTTAGGTTCATAATCATGTGATTACCTACTGATAATACGCTGGTTGTATGTGCGTTTTTGTAATTAGTCTGTCCTATTTCGTGAATGTATATTGGATTGTATATCGGCTCTACTTCCGATTACGAGTGATATGTGTGATAAATCGCCGCAATAGTAAATCGTACTTTCCATTTGTATTTTGCATTGCAATACTTTGGTTTCTGTGTATATATTAATTTGCAATAATTAGCTCTGACTGCCAAAATAATTGCTTGCCAAAACAACCTAGTGGCAAGTTGAGCGATCAGGGGCTTAGGTGAGTTGAGCCGGAGCCACGAAGTAACTAGCATCGGTTGATGATCAGATACCTTGTTATAGACATGCAGGCTTCGTTTTACCAAAATTTCCTCCATCCCAATACATAGATAAGATAGTACGCGACAATAATATAATAATTAGGCGAATTAAACTAGGTAATTGAGCATAAGTAAAGGCGTGCGTTCTAGTATATATATATATATATATATATATATATATATATATATATATATATATAATCTGTCTTACTTAAATTATTTTAGGAATATACCTCGTTTTATTTTATAAGTAAAAACTAAGTTTCGATCATTTTTCCAATTTCACTGAAATACACACTTTCCTTTCAAACTGATCTTACCGCCACCGCGAATGCTATCTCAAGGGGAAAAGGGAAACGTTAAATGTTTTTAACGCTTTTTAGCGCCTTTATCGAAAGCTGTTTTCTACTATCGACAAAATGAACCAAATTGTTCTTTCGTTGGCATAGTGATTCAATACTTTGTTTTGATTAATTGATTATATCCAGAGTGCGCTTTGTTTCTTATGCCTTCCTCGTCGGAAAAGGCTGACTTCTCTGATTCCAAGGTGAAAATTGAATTAGCGTCTGTTTTTAGCACTGGAATACGTGGAAGGGCCGTTCGATCAGCTTCAAATTTTTCTTCCTCTTCTTATTCGCTTTCAGCATACTTTGATGCTGTTTGCATGATATTCAATGCTGGGCGGCTATTATGAATTGGTAAGCAGTCCTTTTTCTCTTGAGATCCTGGTTGCGGTAGTTCTTGTGTGTTTTTCTTGGGTCTTCTTCTCTTCTCTTTACTCTGAGAGTCTGTTCTATTTATTTACTAGCTTTCGATTATTTAGTAAGTGAAGTGATTGGTTCATCTTTGTGACCTGAACGAGTGACTACATTCTGACCATTGCGTCTGGGGCGTTGGTAAATAAGATGTCTGCGTTGGAATTTAATTTTCCTGGTTTGTACAGACCTGGATAGTCGTACTTAGGCAATTTCAAACGTCATTTCTTTACAAGAATGTTTAGATCTGCCGTCTTGAACGAAACTAATGTGTGTTCCGTTATAATTGTGATCTTTCTACTATAAGTGTACGACAGTTAATGCTTCTTTTTCATGTACTTCATACGTTAGCTCAATATTGCGTGACACGCGCGAAGTATATGCGATGGGTCGGTCCTTTCCAACTTCTGCTTGCGTCGAGATGCCTAACATAGCGTATCAGATGCGTCTATCATTATATTAAATGGTTGAATGAAGTCGGGAAACTTTAGTAAAGATGCGTTGCACAATATGTTTTTTAAAGTATGAAATGCATTTTATTTGACCACTGTAACGGGGTATCGTTTTGTAAGAGTTTAGTCAGGGATTTTGATATCAGAACGAAGATTTCTATGAATCGATAGTAATAATCAACTAGACGAAGAAATTGCATTGCGTTTTTTACATGTTTGGATTGTGGAAAGTCTTTTGCAGTCTGTATTTCTTTGTATCTGGACGAGTCCATTTTCATTTAGTTAATTCTGTAAATAATTGACTGTTGTTTCGTCATTGATATATAATAGGTCTTGATTAAATTCGTTTTGTTCTTCGCCTAATATATATTGAGTCACTTATACAATTAGGGATTTCTTTCGATGTATTTCTTTTGAATTTCTCCATTAGATTCTTTTGTAATTTAATAGAATGATCCATATTTGGGTAATGTATGCGTTTCGCTTTTATCTAATTTTCGGCGTAAACCGCAATAATAATGCGTACCTAAAATTCCAGTGTAAGATATTAGAAAGTTGTTAGAAATGACGTGGAAATAAGAAATTCCTCCTAATACTTCAATTTTTATTGTTTCAAGCGTTAGGAGTAGTTTACAGCATATACCTTTCAAAAGGGCTCGTTCTGACTAGTTTATGTCAGCAGGTAGTGAACCCTTTTGACCAAATTTACTTCTTATCTTGTATCTAGCAGAAATATGGATTATCTGCCCAATGGATCTCGGACCTTTTTAATAGGTAGAAGTTCTCTTTCTTGCTCCGCACAGATGGTAATTCTTCTGTAATCGAGCATTTCTATGGTGGCGTTTCCTATGTGTAATTCAATTGTTTGATCGTTTATGCTCAGTTGTTTGTCGTTAAAATTTATAACGGCTTGGCTATCCGTGAGGTAATCGGAACTGATAATTCAATCATATGAATAGGGAATTCATCTGGAACGATTGAAAATTCCGCTGTTATTCCAGCTATTCGCAATAATACTATTACTTGAGTAATCGATAAGAATAATCAGTAAAAATAGAGAATTCATCTAAAATGACTGAAAATTACGCTATTATTCCAGTTGTTCGGAATAATACTTTTCCCAATGTAATCTCCTTAGCATTATCCATTCCTTCGAGCATATAAATTTTATTTCTGTTTATGTCTGGTTTTTCTGGTATAGCTTTTTCTTTCACAATGGAGACTTCAAATCTAATATATAATACAAAAAAGAGTGAATATTCGGGGCCGAATTGTACGTAAGGTATATGTGGGATTATTCCTGTTCGGAAGGAATGAATTCTCCTGATAGGTTTGATAGTTGAGTCACGTTTGCCGAGCGCAATGACATTTTGGGAGTCTGTTGGATGGCGCTCTGGTTCATGGGACATTAACCATTTCCTTGATTATAAAATTTTTACCGACATTCCGCTGTAGTGTGGCTGACAATCTTGCAGTAAGCACAAATTGGTCTGTTCGATGCATTGGTATCTGGTGGCGTTATTTCGTGAGTGCTACAATTAGTATATGTATGTCCTATACGTCCACATTTTTGGCATATTAATACAGGGTGCTGTTCATATCGTTGATTGCTCGAGCTGTTTCCTCGACAATAGTTAACAGTGAGGCCAAGACTATTGAATAACTGACACTAAATAATTCTTCCTACGTCTCTGTTCTTTGAGGGGTGCATATGATAAAACGTCTGCTTAAGCATTGTTATTCCTGTATTGGTTAGGTGTTGTATAGGAATTACTTTTTGACTTAGGTCTTTTCCAAGACTTCCTGGTAATTTAGGGCGATGTTCAAACGCCCGTTTTTTCAGTAAGTCTTCTCACTGCGTTCTCTTTTGTAAGTGTCTTCTGTATTTCATTATTGTGTTCTGTTTTTTCTTCTTGTTGTTTTTTGTGTCCCCTCGTATAATGTGCATAGGTTCAGTCTTCTTTTTTTAAGTGGTTAAATGCGTCCAAATCACGTATCATATCAGTGATTTGAAAATTTTTGTGTAGTTTGAGGGTGTCTTATACTATTGTTACGAACGTATCTTTTAATTGTTTTATTTCTTCTTCACATTTTTTAAATAAATTAATCATTTCCCTGTCTCTTTCTGCTGAGGTTTCCAATTTTATGTGAAGAAAAGATTTCCCGGATGGTGTTCTGTAAATTATTTTTCTCAGACTATTCCTTTTTTAAAGCGTTTTCTAACCTATTAATTCTTGTTTCTAAATAATTCCCACATTTTCATCTGTTATTGTCATTATCGATAAATTCAGCTATCCATCTTTCTATACGCTCAAGTCGGACGTCTGCGTATGTACTGATATCCTCAGGTAATGAGGATGGACTGTAAGACCAATAGAAATATTTTTTAATTTATCTAAATACAGTCGACATAAGCACCATTAAAGTATTTTCCATTTTACAATGTTTGTAATATTCATGTTGTATGCCATTATACATTATATTATATAATTTGTTATAATTAATCCTATATACAATTATTATATTATAAGATCTATTTTTTTATAAAATAAAATATCTATTTTCTTTTAAAAATTATATTGGTGCTAGGTATTTGACTTAGAAGGTGGATAATCAGTTTTCGAAACTTCTTATCAACCTTCTGTTCATAGCTCAAATATGCGAGGGGAGGGGGTGAAAAGTTGTGGAAAAATGTGAGAGCGAGGTGAGTGACGGTGGTAGGGATAAAGCGACAATGTTCTCGCCAGATACTGCACCTGAAAGAAGCAGTGTGTCTCAAGTTGACACGGTGATGTTCGTCGTTATCTGTAGAAATTTTCGATTAGGTGTTCGGCTTGAAATGCACTTTTATTGGAATGACGGTTGGTCATTTCAAACGATGGTTTGAAATAGGTAGAGTCCAAGCAGTACTTGAAGATCAATCCGATTATTCCATCTTTCAATGTTCTGAAAAATTGGTGGCATGTTGTCCGTTTAACTATTTTACTCTATAACTAGTGCCGGGACATGAGGATTCACGATCTTCAATTGCCTTGTTATGGACTTAAGTTATTGTCCGTTACCATAAGCTGCCCACATAATAGTGAAGATTACTTAATGACCTGATATATCAAATTTTGCAGAGGGGAGGTGAATGTAGATTTTACCTTCTCATGTTTAATGGGTAGTATCTTTCTTTTTAAGGTTAATCGTCCTAGAACTTAGAGCTAATATATATATATATATATATATATATATATATATATGTATGTATGTATATAATACAGAGCTGATAAGACTATTTTTGATTACTAAATGGCGATACCTCCAGCAATACTGAATTTTGCTGTCTCAGATACAAAAACCAATTAAGAACTGTGGACTCTTTTTGTGGCAAACGGGATTTCTGGTATTTCTGCCGTTATAACAAATTAAGGAACTACCATCATCTGGAAATCAGCTACCGGTGATGATGGTTGGCGTTGTCATGGTCATCATTAGCATGAATACTGTCGCTACTAAAAAAGAAGAAGGAGTGCATGAGCAGATAATGGCAGTACACAACGATCCCCAATCTCTAAAGGTCGAAAGGCTTCCCTCTATTCGATGTTCGTACAGTTATTATCGAAGGTTTTGTTAGTTTCTTCGAATCTTATGCGAGGGAGGCGACCCCCTGCTCGTTGTCCTCATTTGTACAGTTCACCACCAATACAGGGTCCAGGTCGCTTCATTCTTTATATAATAAACGCTGACACAAGATGACTCTATTACCAATTGTATTGTCCTTCATATTCCGAATTTTATTGGTCAGATTTACTTCAGATATGCGCCGTTTTGTTCGATAATCGGTTTCCATCTAGACGGCAACTTCATAATACCCCTCTCGTAGAAACACCTCTCCTTATTTGCGAAGAACTCGGGCAGTCACTTTTCACAAGCCTCTTTTCAGTCCAACTTTACACCACCAAGGGTATTCGACATGCACAGGAACAGGTGGTAATCACTTGGCGCTATGTCCGGGCTATATGGTGAATGCGATAAAACCTCCCATCCGAACTCCCGTAGCTTCTGACGAATTATCAACGAAGTGCGTGGTATGGCGTTCTCCTGGTGGAACACTACACCCTACTTATTGGCCAATTGTGGATGCTTCTAGTCGATAGCCTGCTTCAAGCGGTCCAGTTGTTCACAGTAGATAGTAGAATTAAGCGTCTGGCCATATGGGAGCAGCCTATACTGGATGATTCCCTTCGAATCCCTCCAAGCACATAGCAAAACCTTCCTGGCCGTCAATCCCGGCTTGGTCACTGTTTGGGACGATTCACCGACCTTGGACTACAACCGTTTTCGCTTGATATTGTCGTGTGTGATCCATTTTTTGTCGCCCGTCACCATCCGCTTAAAAAATGGGTCGAGTTCCTTCCGTTTCAGCGGCACATCGCAGTCGTTGATTCGGTCCATAAAGTATTTTTGCGTCAAATCATGCGGCACCCAAACATCAAGCTTTTGTGTATCCAGCCTTCTGCAGATGGTTTAAAATGGTTTAGTGACTAACTCTCATCTCCTGGGTGATGTCACGAGATGCCACATGCCGGTCTAACTCGATAAATTCCATGATTTGATTGGTATTCGTCGACACAAGTTCTTCCGCCGGCTGGCCTATCCATGGTGTCGTTTTCACCGGCTCTGAATCGTCGAAACCATTCCTCTGTGGTTCGAAGTGATAGCGTACTATCCCCCAAAACATCATTAATCTCACGGAACGTTTCTCCAGTGGATTTGCCTTTGACGAAGGAAGTGAACTCCATGTTTACACGTCTATAACTTTTGAACGCAATATCCAAACTAATCATGCATAGCGCCGTTTTGCACGTTATGTCAAGACCTTTTAAATAATGTATAGTATTACCAGATACGAGCTCTGAAGCGCTTTATACATAGCCGCGAAATTCATAAGACAAAAAGGCGGAAGGGAGATATTTGACAACCTAATATCTTGCGATCTTCTTTTTATCAATTTTTAAATGGCAGTAAATCCTTCATAAGTTAATGAAATATTTTAACATGCTCTCATCTCCTTCCATAGTTAGCGATTCTGTGGAAATCCTTTCTGAAAGGAGCCCAAGATTCCGGCACAACTGCCGCGTGTTAGAATCATTCTGTTCTGAACGTGAGTTGCATTGTCATACGGAATCACCTTAGGGGTGTTGGCGTGGCGTGTGCAAAACCTCCAGGATAGACGTTTGTGAAGAAAGCAAAACCTGAATTCTCGAGTGATGAATTTACACGCGAAAGAGAATCAAATAATAAATATTTTTTTCCAAAACGCATTTTATATGCAAATATTACTGTACTATGTAACGGGAAAAAGAGTAGGATAAATTAACTTATTACCGTGACAAGAGTTATTATAAATGTAAGATCATAATAAATAGGTAGACATATACACGACATGATTACTATAAATAAACAAACAAACACAACATAGAATAGAATAGGTAGAATAAAGTAATTTAACCAATCGGAACAATATTACCGTATTTTTAAATAAATAATAACCAATCAGATTTTTGTTAACGTACTTTTTCCGTGTATAAAAGTACCCTAAATTTTGCAAAGAGCACGGTTCGTTTTCGGCACTCGTCGAGGAAGGATACCTCCCGAGTGACGAAGAGAACTGTCATCTACCGACCGGTAATATTCTGTATTTTCCTAGATGAAAAAAACTCTTTCTCAAGGCCAAAGGAAAAACCCCTTTACTCGTAAGAAAAGAGTTAAAAATTACCGACTCAGAAGAACGGGCGCTCCCGACTTCTGATAAAGTAATTCTTTTTCACATAGGAAATAATCCAGAAAAGCCGCCGGGAGACAAAATTAAAGTCGACCTAATTTAATTCGGGGAAAAGGCGCTCCTTTTCGTCGAATTAAATTACCAGACGGCTATTAATCACGAGGCGCACCTCGGATTAATGCCAGACCGACCGGCGACCGAAAATCTGCAAGTCATCATAACGTTGATCGACTAATATTATAAATATAAGAAGTAAATGCTGTAAAATAAATCAAAAGGAAAACGGAGTGTTGATAAGGAAAAAGAAATACTTATTCCTGAGTAAAATACCGAACTCTTATATATCACTAGCTAAGGCGCACCTTAGCGTGATATAAAAGAAAGAATAAAGATTTATTCCGATATTGCGAAAGAAACTCCGTGTAAATAGACGGACCGCTTCTATAAACCGTTTAAGTAAATAGAGTAAACAAAGCGAGCAATCACTGGGTCAAGGCCGTCTGAATTCGTAGAAATTTAGATAAGCCAATTAATAAGTAGACAGAAAATAAAATAAAATGCCAGCGCTAATAATTAATTTATAAATCGTTATTTTTTTGTGTTGCAGGGTATCTACACCGAAATGCCAATAGAGTAGAAGTTATTTCTTATTTTTTTTATTATAAAATTTATTACTATTTTTTTTATTTATTTACTGTATAATTTATAGGAAAATATATTTTGTTATCAGGTATGTGAATAAGTCTTTCCCGTTTTTTTTCAAATTTTGAGCCTTTATTGTGAAAAAATGGTTACAAATGAATTATTGAAAGTATTGGCCATCGCTAGCTACAACTTTTTCTCATCTTTCTGGCAACATACGAATCCCGTTGCGAAAAAATTCGACCGGTTTGGCCTCTATCCAGTCATCCACCCATTTTTTGGCTTCCTCGTAGGAATGGAAGTGCTGGTCAGCCAGGCCATGCGTCATCGATCTGAAGTGATGGAAATCAGACGGAGCAACGTCTGGACTATACGGCGGGAGGGGTAGGACTTCCCATTTGAGCGTTTCTAAGTATGTTTTCACCGGCGGTGCAACATGTGGACGAGCATTGTCATGTTGCAAAATAACTTTGTCGTGCCTGTCGGAGTATTGTGGCCGTTTTTCTCGCAGTGCGCGGCTCAAACGCATCAATTGTCGTCGATAGACCTCGCCTGTGATCCTTTCATTCGGTTTCAGAAGCTCATAGTAAACCACACCTAGCTGGTCCCACCATATACAGAGCATGAGCTTGGCGCCATGAATATTTGGCTTGGCCGTCGATGATGATGCATGGCTGGGTAGTCCCCATGATTTTCTTCGCTTCGGATTATCGTAACGTATCCACTTTTCATCGCCAGTCACGATACGATGCAGAAAACCCTTTCTTTTATGTCGCTGAAGCAGCTGTTCGCAAGTGAAAAAACGCCGTTCGACGTCTCTCAGCTTGAGTTCGTACGGCACCCAATTTCCTTGCTTTTGGATCATTCCCATGGCTTTCAAACGCTTGGAAATGGTTGTTCGGTCAACTCCCAATGCTTCAGCAAGTTCTTCTTGCGTTTGACAAGAATCTTCATCAAGCAAAGTCGCCAATTCTCGATCTTCAAAGATTTGCGGCCGCTCGGAACGCTCCTTGTCTTCCACGTCGAAATCACCGCTTTTGAAGCGTCGAAACCATCCGCGAACACTTGAATCATCGACACAACCTTCTCCATAAGCCTCCTGAAGCAATCGATGCATCTCGGCAGCAGATTTCTTCAAATTGAACCAATAAAGTGAAACTTCTCGCAAATGACGTCGACTCGGCTCAAATTTCGACATTTTCACTATATCAAAAATTTATGATGCGAAAAAATTTTAACTAATGTGTTAGTATGGAATTGTTGACATATGAATAAGCTTTGATTATGACATATGTAACCATTGAATACTCGCACAGTATTGGTGGTGCCATCTCTTACAAAAAACGGGAAAGACTTATTTACACTCCTAATATTTTTATTGAAACATAAAGAAAACGAGTATCAAATCATTCACCCAAAAACTTGTCCTGATACGTTCCTCCATCCGAATCACGTATCCTGAAAACCTCAGAAAATTCCAATAAAAATAAAGCGGAAGGAGAAGGAACGTTAGAACTATAACTATTACATTATGGATTGCTTTGTATTGTTAAATGTACTATTATGTACGGTACACTGTGCTATTCAATTTAATGCTCATTATTTTTATTGCATATTTTTCTACATTAGAATTTTCATCTAAATTACATTAAAAAAGTGTAATCTTCAGAATATATCCAAATATTGCAAGTAATGACAGTTTTATCTGTGGTACAAAAAAGTGTCTGCCAACATATTTACATTATCGTCGGGACATTAACTCCGCTGACTCACGCCTTCTCGTCGACCTTGGGAACAACACCAACAGCACCTGTCTTATTCTTACTGTTTTCTTAGCTGCTGGACGAGGGGACATTCTCGAAATAAAAATATTTCATTCAAAATACTGCCCATAACTAACTTCGTTCTCCCATCTGTTTGGCAGTAGATGTATTCCGTATCGAAGTAATGACATGTCTTTTAAAGGTATTCAAGAATTCATCTATTTTTTACCTTTCTCGAAAAAATGAAAGCACTCGTCAATTAGGCCATGTGCAATCGAATAGACTAAATCAAAATTATAAGGGTTTATGTAGATAAATTGGGTGGGATGGTGGCACTTTTCATTCAAGTCTGTCGATAGGTTGTGTATCTGTCAACAACTTTGCAGCATTATTTTTGAGCATTTCTTTCGGTGTTATTTGTTATCGAACAAAATCATAGCAATTTTCCAATCAAAGAAGCATTTGTGGAAAGCGATGCTTCTAATCTTTAATCTGAGGCCTATTGTTTGATTTCGAAAATTTTTTGGGGCGCTATTGGTGAATCGACGTGCCAACCGTGGTCCAAATGGCTCAAAATTTGTGATTATAAAATTGAAGATAAGGATCGTTCCGGAAAACCGAAAAGTTTTGAAGATGAGGAATTAAATGCTTTACTGGATGAGGAACCGTGTTAGATTGAAAAAAAACTTGCTGCATCATTAGGCATCACTGAAGAAACAGTTTCGCTGCGCTTAAAAGTATTAGAATTCTTTCAAAAGGTTGGAAATTGGTTGCTACAGCGGTATAAAATAAATCATTTTTGCGTCGTATTGTTACTGCTAATGAACAATGAGTTTATTTTGCAGAAAATCGTATATAAAGTCCGGCGAGCCCGCCTAATCGATGCTAAAAGGAAATATTTACGCAAATAAGATGATGCTCTGCATATGGTAGGCTGAAAAGGGTGTCGTATACTACGAATTGCTTCCGAGGGGTCAATCCATCAGAGGACCATTCTATCTAATCCAACTTATTCGTTTAAAGCGAGCATTACAGGATAAAGGGCAAGAATATGAGATAAAGCAGTCTTTCATTTTTCATCCGGATAACTCCTACCCATGTATTGCGATTTCGGACAAAGCTATTTGGAGAATAGTGAATGGGAAATTCTTCCTCACCCGCGTTATAGCCCAGATTTGGAACGACCTGATTACCACTAGTTTCGATTAATGCAGAACGCTCTCACAGGAATACGCTCTAGTTCAGTAAAGAGAATGAAAAATTGATTTCATATGTTCTTTGGCTCTTTTTGAAATTGTTTTGGTCTGGAATTCATAAATTACCAAAAATATGGGAAAAAGTTATAGCCTCTGATGGACCATACTTTGAATAAAGGATATGTAACCATGTTTTCATAATAAAGCCTCAAATTTTGGAGAAAAACACTGGAAACTTACTTGTACATCCCATATATATTGTTATTTTTAATTTATCCTCATAGAGCTTATTCTGTTTAGGATCTTGTATATTAAAATACAATCATTTTTTAAATAGAGATCATTATATCGTATTTATAAATATTTAAATTTTTTTATTTTCATAAATTTATTCAGACGAATATATATATATATATATATATATATATATATATATATATATATATATTACTTGCATCTTATTTTATTCTTCTAGAATTAAGACTAAGCGATGCAATCAATATCTAATACGAAAAATGCATCGTCAGAACCTGAAATGAAACTAGTAAAAGTTGATAATTGGGGTACCTTCTTTTTAGAACGACTACTTCAATTATATTTTAATGAAGAATTATTAGATCTTACAATTAAATTTCATTCGAATAATACTACACTAAAAGTAAGTATAGATAATATTCAATAAATTTCTAGGTGTTAATATATATAGAGTAAGTACTAATACATAAGAAAAGAAAATTTATGTCTTATATGTATTCTAAACGAAAAGAGGGTTTATGTTTGAAAAATTAGTTTAGCTGTTTCATTATGCTTAAATTATTTTACTATAACCCTAATGATATGACGATTTTTGTCTCATCCCCTTCACTTAAGTTAGTCTCATCGTTGTCAGCAAATCACTTTAACTGAATTTCGTGTAATACTTATTGAAATCTGGTTTTCCTTACGAGATTTTCTTTCACAATAAATTGAGCATGTCATTCATTAATGTATGGTTGCTTTTAGCTATAGAGAAATCTTCTGCTGACAAGGAAAAAATTATGTGTTTGGATCCTAGATGTTAATGAAACTCACAAAATCATTTCTAATATACCGAAATAAAAAGCACGTGCAATAATATTTTTATATGCCTCATTGAACCAAAAAAATTTAATTTAATTTAATAAATATTTTATCGGTCTTACAGTTTTTATACCATAACGTATTATACCAATTCAATGACAATTATTACAATTATCCCCAAAGAATCTAAAAAATCCACATAAGTATAATTTTTAAATTTGAAATAAAATTTAGACATATGAAAAAAATTTTAGAATACGAACTCAAATAAATAATTTGTTCTGTCTTGAATATAATGTTCATTTAATGTAGGACATAGCGCCTCTAAACAATTCTATGTTTACAAATCTGTTAAAAATAAATAATACATAATAATAATTTAGTTCTTTACATAAATTTCATTTTTAAAATTCAACATTAAACAAAAATTAATAATCTTGTATGTTCAGTTAATTGAAAAAAATTATTACATATTATTTAAATAATACTATCATGTTTATTACATTTTGTCGAAAAAGTCAATATTATAACTAAAATTCATTCTTGTTATGCATTAATTATTTTTATCAGCATATATCCTGAATCCTAAAGATTATATGTTCTTATGATTATTTAGGTTTTAGAAATTAAAAATAGTGAAAAATACCAGAGCTTTTACGTGTGCGAAATAAACCGTCCTGTTCTCACTATCAGAACGATGTATTCATGTGTTTCATGGTTTCTTCGATGCGGAATGAAGATGCGACCTGGCATGTGTGAAGGGTAATAAATGGTCAGTGCTTTCGAGCATGTACAATAAATAACGTACTACGCAAGGACAATGGTGAGAAAGAGAAAGGGGTGGAGCAAGTAAAATAGCTTTGACGGAAATATTATAGAGAGCATGCCTGTTTGACACATGCAATATATAGGTGTATATACAGTTATAGAAAGAGAGAGAGAGAGAGAGAGAGAGAGAGAGAGAGAGAGAGAGAGAGAGAGAGAGAGAGAGAGAGAGGATTTTAGAATTTAGAATTTCATTTATTAAAGCCTATGGACTCGTGGTCCTTCATAGGACAGAGAGACAGAGAGGGAGAGAGGGGGGGAGAGCAGAAAACTTTTAGAGAGAAGAAATTGCAAAGAAAGACGTTGATCAACGCAGGATGACCGGACGTCTTAATGCTCGATGATAAAGTTGCAGAAGCCAATGGGAGCTTTGCCTGGCAGTAGCAACCAATCAAACAGTCGGTGATAAACGGGTAAAGACGGGTGTAAGAGGAAGGAGGGCCAAGTTTAAAGGTCGAGACGTATCCATACAGAAGTCGTTCGGCTACCTGGACAACAGGGAGACAATAAACGATCCTACCACAGACGAGGTAACGTAAGATGGATGGTTTGACCACCGAACACCGCAGCAGCATCGGTATGTATAGCCTACCATCATTGCTGTGTCGTGAGGAGCTATTCATGTGTACCTTCGTCAGTATAGGTGACCTCCGATAACGTCATGTAGGAATTTGTGCTTACTAGAGACGAGAAGTTCGGATATAGCGTCGAGATTAATAAGTGAAGAAAAAGCGCGTAGTTAAGCTCTCCGGGCTTCTGTTCTCCTCCCTTTATCGTGCCAGAAGATAGAAGATAAGACCGTATAATAAAGTTGAAGCATGTGTGAAAGAGATAACACGATATCGCGTCGATTCACGGCATGATCGCTGAATGTGACCCCGGAATTAGAATTTCAAACGTGAAATGTGTGTGCGCAAACCATTTTTGTTGTATTTACCATATTTTCGAAATTGTGTGTATAATAAATTGTGCCAGTGGTACGAGAATTATTATATTACAAAAAAATATTGTTTTTTTTTATTTAAATAAAATTACTACCTCATAATTTTAGATTTCAATTATATTTGTAGTTCTACGTGGTAACCAAAATAAAGCTGAGAATTTCGACAGACGTTGAATACTTCACAGCAGATATATATAAAGGAGGTAGCGAAATCGCAGATAATATGTTAACGAAAATTCGTATGCAAAATAAAGTTGCCTGTTTTTTACCAGGATTTATTGTAAGTCCATTTTAATAACCACAAAGACACATGATAGAAAGGATACAGAGAATGGGTCATGGACATTAGCTACATTATTAATAAATAAAGAAAAGAAATATTAACGTTGTCTTGCAGAACTCCTTATTTTTAAAGTGCTGCAACCAACGAATTTCTAGTTGAAAAACAATATATTGTGACCTTTCTCGGAAAAACAGTCAAATACTAGGTGATACCTGTTCTCGATTCGGGAAATAAATAAATGAGACGCAATATTGAAATTTCTTTTTTATTTTGAATTTATTTCTTTAATAACTAATATTGACAAATACACAAAAAAACGATAAATTGGTTAAAAAAAAAAACAAATTTAATGTACCAAAATTTATGGGAGTTAATCCACCGATCACTGAGTTGATCGAAATAAGACTGACCTCTTTCCGCATCTACCTCTATTGCTTGTACGTGCAACACTACTTGTCGCTCCTTAGAGGAACCATTCCCTTCCATTGCCAAGACTTGACCATGACAACCAACAGGTTTATGTAGGTTGAGTTTAACTATCTAGTAGCATCAGACTTTTTGATGATGCCAGCGTATTCCGGAATAGGCAAAATTTCTACTTCAAAAGAAGTACACTTTATACAATACTTAATGAGGCACGGTTTTTCGACCATTAAAGATTACCAAAACAATACCAATTTGATCAAAATCACGAGGAAAACTGATAAATGCTCATCAAACAATTTCTTCATTATCAGTTGCTTACGAATGTTGTAACTATTTTTATAAAAGATGTATGGACGGTTTGAACTTTATTGATATTTCTATATATTAATATTTATTGATATCCTACTGATATTTATATTACAAGAAGATAAGCGATTTTTGAAATGTAACACAATTACTAATTATAAGGCAGAATTGCAAAGACTTTTCAGAGAGCTCAGAGCAAATATGTTAAAAATTATCCTTTATTTTTTAGATCGAAAGTCTTTAGAAATATGAATATTACGAACTGTATTTGAAGCAGGTGAAAAATCTCAGTTTGCTAGTTATTTATAACGTAAAAATCAACTTATTGTACTTGAATTGTGCTTATGTCGACTGTTTTTATATAAATTAATAAATATTTGTATTGTTCTTATAGTGCAATTACGTACATTTAAATTAATACGTAATAATATCAATATATATATTTATATCAATATTAATAAATATCAATATATAATTAATTGAAAATTATAATGACAGTCAGACTGTCCTTTGTAAACTAAACCTTATATTAATATTCTAATTTCTATATACCGCTATCTCCACGAAACGATACATTTAGTAATTTGAATATATAATCCCCGCTCTATACAAAATGTTCAAACCAATAAATTTAATAAGGAATGATAAATGTTATCTAATTTATTAGACTCTAATATTAAATTCACATCGGTTCAATTCTTTGAAATATGAATACTTTCCAGACTCTCCCTTTTGTACTTATTATTAATACCATGTTCCAAAATATCCATATTCGGAAAATCAAAAGAATATAAAAACTTCAAACAATGTTCTTTTAAACAAGAAGTAATATGTGAACTACGTAAAATATATTTATGTTCATAAAATTCTCTCTTTGAAATATCTATCAGGTATGTGAATAAGTCTTTCCCGTTTTTTTTCAAATTTTGAGCCTTTATTGTGAAAAAATGGTTACAAATGAATTATTGAAAGTATTGGCCATCGCTAGCTACAACTTTTTCCCATCTTTCTGGCAACATACGAATCCCGTTGCGAAAAAATTCGACCGGTTTGGCCTCTATCCAGTCACCCACCCATTTTTTGGGTTCCTCGTAGGAATGGAAGTGCTGGTCAGCCAGGCCATGCGTCATCGATCTGAAGAGAGTGGTAATCAGACGGAGCAACGTCTGGACTATACGGCGGGTGGGGTAGGACTTCCCATTTGAGCGTTTCTAAGTATGTTTTCACCGGCGGTGCAACATGTAGGCGAGCATTGTCATGTTGCAAATAACTTTGTCGTGCCTGTCGGAGTATTGTGGCCGTTTTTCTCGCAGTGCGCGGCTCAAACGCATCAATTGTCGTCGATAGACCTCGCCTGTGATCCTTTCATTCGGTTTCAGAAGCTCATAGTAAACCACACCTAGCTGGTCCCACCATATACAGAGCATGAGCTTGGCGCCATGATATTTGGCTTGGCCGTCGATGATGATGCATGGCTGGGTAGTCCCCATGATTTTTCTTTCGCTTCGGATTATCGTAACGTATCCACTTTTCATCGCCAGTCACGATACGATGCAGAAAACCCTTTCTTTTATGTCGCTGAAGCAGCTGTTCGCAAGTGAAAAAACGCCGTTCGACGTCTCTCAGCTTGAGTTCGTACGGCACCCAATTTCCTTGCTTTTGGATCATTCCCATGGCTTTCAACGCTTGGAAATGGTTGTTCGGTCAACTCCCAATGCTTCAGCAAGTTCTTCTTGCGTTTGATAAGAATCTTCATCAAGCAAAGTCGCCAATTCTCGATCTTCAAAGATTTGCGGCCGCCCGGAACGCTCCTTGTCTTCCACGTCGAAATCACCGCTTTTGAAGCGTCGAAACCATCCGCGAACACTTGAATCATCGACACAACCTTCTCCATAAGCCTCCTGAAGCAATCGATGCGTCTCGGCAGCAGATTTCTTCAAATTGAACCAATAAAGTGAAACTTCCCGCAAATGACGTCGACTCGGCTCAAATTTCGACATTTTCACGATATCAAAAATTTATGATGCGAAAAAATTTTAACTAATGTGTTAGTATGGAATTGTTGACATATGAATAAGCTTTGATTATGACATATGTAACCATTGAATACTCGCACAGTATTGGTGGCGCCATCTCTTACAAAAAACGGGAAAGACTTATTCACACTCCTAATACTTGTTTGTCCGATATAGCTTCATTACAATCCATACAATTAATTTTGTAAACAACTCCAGATTTTAAACATTGATCATCCGTATCTTTGCAATTATTAAATAACTTACTTAAATAATTACTATTTTTAAAGAAAATTTGAATGTTATATTTCCG